>PVKE010009965.1:0-43561 GCA_004027555.1 Craseonycteris thonglongyai | reverse complement strand
GAAACATATGACCTCACTTATAGGTGGAATACAAAAGTGAAAGTAACAAAGACACAGAGCTATGGTCACACTCAATAGCTGGGTGATTGCCTGAGAAAAGGGGAGGAGGGGGGAAGGAGAGTGGGAGGGGAGGCAGGAGAGGGCACCAGCATTATGGACACACTCAATGGTTTGGTGGTTACCTGGAGAGGGGGGAGGAGGGAGGAGGGAGAGTTGTGGAGGGAGGTGGAAGTGGACACTGGATATATGGTGGTAGTGGAGGAGCTGATTCTGGGTGATGGGCACATAATACAATGCATGAATGATGTGATGTGGACTTGTACATCTGTAAACTATCTAATTGTTACCAACCAATGTCACCCCATTAAATTTAACAATAAAAATTTTAAAAAATCCTTATTCCGATACATCTGGTTCCCATCTGACATTATATATAGTTATTACAATGTTACTGACTGCACTTTACATCCCTGTGACTAGTTTGTGACCATGAATTTGTACTTACTGATTTCTTCCTCTTTTTCACCTACCCCTCCGATCTTCCTCTCATCCCAACAAATCTAGTACCCATCTGACGTCACCCAGTTTTTTTTTAAGCTTTATTTTATTGTTTTTGACAGAGACAAAGAGAGAGAATGGGGAGGGCCCGGAGTAGTCTCCATAGTTGTACGTCATCAGTTTTCAACATGGTTTTGTTCCACACAGGTGGGCTGGGGCCACACTGGGCAGGAAGCAGATGGGGGTCTCCCACATGGAAAGCACACCCACTCAAGCCAGGGGCCTAACTGGGGTGCAAGAACCGAACTGGGGGCCTCCCACATGGGAAGCACACCCAGTTCAGCATATGGGTCTGCATGGGCCAAGGCCAGGATTCGATCCTCGGTCCTCAGGGCTGCAAAGCAAGTGTTCAACCTGCTGAGCCATCCCAGCTTCCCCCAAAATACATCTTAAAAAAAAATAATACATTCACAATATGACGGGGAAGGTAAAAAAAAAAATCCTTATTTCTCCTTTTCAATATATTCAACCTTAACCCTAACACAATATTCAGATCTTTCAATGTTTATTTATAGCCTTGAAAAAAAAGTCTTGTTTTTGTCCTCAAATTGCAGCTTTAACCTCTTCGTTGTTTAATTTCTTCCCTCGAAGCTGTTTTTTCATATTTTGGAACAAATAATAATCCGAAGAAGCCAGGTCTGGACTGCAGGGAGGGTAATTTAATGTTTGGAAGCCAGTCATGAAGAGTAGCCATCATAACATCACTCTTGTATACGGGCATATAGTCACGCAAAAGCAGCAGCACCCCGTTGGTCCATTTTCCTCTTTTTCTACATAGATTCTTTTAACTGTTTCAGTAATCTGTAGTAGTACCCTCAAGTTACTGTGACACCCATATCCTTGTAATCAGTCAGCAGAATAGCCTCCGGATCCAAAAATAAAAAAACCGTAGCCATGATTTTCCCAGCCAAATGTAACCCCTTGTACTTCTTTGGGGGTGGTGTGCCATTTTCATGTCACTGCATGGACTCCTGCTTTGACTCAGGCTCATAATGATGAACACAAGTTGCATCTGCTGTTTAAAACTTCGTATTTGTTGTCTCTGCAGGGGTCCAAAAATTGTCGTGAACACCTGATGCACTTTGTTTTTGAAGTGGTGTGAACATTCTCAGCACCCATCATGCACTAACTTTTGACATCTTTAGATGCTGATGTGAGAGTATTCAAAATGGTTGTAGGTGATACTCCAACGATTCTTACAAGCTGCTTTTTATTAAATCTGGCATCTTCCACTACATGTTTTCAACTTTTTTGATAATGTCTGAGGAACGGGCCTTAACAGGGCACCCTGGATGGCGGTTGTCTTCAACTGACTCTTGCTTGAAAAGGCCATGCATGCCACTTATAAACCACACATTTCCCAGAGCAAAGATCCCTATAAAATACTAACATCTCTTCTAAAATGGCTTGAGGTATGTTCCCTTGTTCTGTGAGAAACTTAATGATGGTGCAAAATTCTATTTTACCTATACTGAGGATTTTCTTCACCTTTGACATGCTTCTCTGGCAGTATCTGAAGAATACAGATGCAAGTAGGCTGAAATTTAGCACATATACTAATAATAAGTCAAACAAACTTTGTGCACTAGTACTCCCACCTCCCTGATAACACCCTCATTCCACAAATTTCTTGACCACCCCTCATACAAACACACTGAATAAAGAAGAAAGGTCACTGAGATTTATATTATGTTATATACTCCCTATATGATGAAATATCTTTTGAAGATTTATTTTCGTTTCTAACAGAGAGACAGAGACTGAAAGAGACAGAGAAAAGGGGGAGGGTGCAGAGCATCTCCATAATTGCATGGCATTAGTTTCCTACATAGTTTCATTCCACATGTGGGCATAGGGCTGTGCAGGACAGGAACCAGACAGGGGACTCCTGCATGGGAGGCACATCCCCAAGAGCCACCCAGGGCAAGAGCCGAACCAGGGGCCTCCCACATAGCAGGCTCACCGGTGAGAACCAAACTGGGGGCACATCCCCATTCAGCATATGGGTTCACATGGGTCGAAAGCCAGGATTTGATCCTCAGGCCCTAGGGCTGCAAGATGAGAGCTCAACCCGCTGAGCCATCCCGGCATCCCTGACAAAATATTTTTTGAGGAAAAATACTCAGTTTAAACAATTCTCAAAATGAGGAAGCTGAGACGGCTCAGTGGGTTAGGCACTCACTTTGCAGCCCCAGGCACCAAAGATTGAATCTCGGCTCCGGCCCATGTGGACCCATATGCTGAACTGGGGAGTGCCCCCAGTTTGGTTCTCATAGGGGTGAGACCCTGGCCCAGTTCCTGCCCTGTGCAGCCCATGCCCACCTGTGGAATGAAACTATGTGCAAAAAACCAATGATGTGCAACTATGGAGACTGTTCTGGGCCCTCCCCCTTCTCTCTGTCTCTGTCAAAAACAATAAAATAAATAAATAAAATAAAATAAAATAAATCTTAAAAAAAAAAAATTCCCAAAATGGCTCTTCCTAAATGTGAGTAATTTATTTTTAACCCCTCCTTAAAGACATATGGCAGAGGGAAAAATACTTCATGCCTTTGCATCTTCTAGGATATTAAAGCACAGACACAAAGGTGATACATTTCCAAGGGAAGTTATAACAAGAAATTTGACTTATAAAGTGAGGTTTGTTAAAAATTTTTATGGAGGACTGAATATTGAAGCAGAATTGAAGGGACAACTATCAAAGTTATTCCGTCCAGTTTCATATCTACAATAATATCCTAATGCAAAATAATTACTATAATGGAAAATTTTATTATTTTATGAAGCAGCTGCTTATCAGCTCTAGTGATTAGAACATTCTTCCTCATACTGATTCAAAATCTGTCTCCCTATAATTTCTGGCCATGTGGCATGACCCCACAAGCTTTTGGGTAATTGCAAAGAGGTGACATTCTCTTCACTGGGCAATATTTATGTCTATGTGAGGTAGTAACTGTTCAGGGAAACACAGTCTCTTATAATAAGATGTGCACTTAACGAAATCTTGCTTAAAGAACGACAGGCCAGATAAGACCTCTTTGTTCTACACATGTTTTAATTATATAACCACTAACTCAACTACTGCTCACAACCACTTTATGATATACAGCAGACAACATTACTGCCTGTCATCATCATTTACTTTTTGTATGCCAGAAAACTGAGAACAAATATATTATGAGACTTGCCAAAGGTAGTTAATAGAGATGAGCTACAACCCTGAAATTCTAATTACATCCTAGGTATTAACGGAGAGCAATGTAGGACAATACATTAAAACATAAGCCAATTAGGCAGAAATACCTGGAGGATTTGAATCTAAGTCCATTCTTTACTACCTATGTGATCTGTTTCTTGAATTGCTTAAACATTTTTGTTCATTTTGTTACCATAAAATACCTGGAATGCTTATCATCTCAGTATCAACCAAAAGGGTTATCAACATTGAATATCAAAACTACCTACGAAGATTTCCAAAATAAAATATACCAGAGGGAAGGTACTCAAAACAGAGTTAAGAACTATTAATATTAAACTTACAATTTATAAGAAATAATATGTTTCATGGCATATAGAGTGAAACAAGAAACTTTTACACAATTATGGCCATACAATTAAAATATTTCCTGTGTTAAATGCATTTTAATTCATTTAGTCTAATGGAAACAGGCTAGTGATACAGTGGGTAATATAACTGCTGGGGCATTCTGCCATATTACTATTTTTTTTTTCTATAGACCAATTCTGTGTGTTTATTGCATATTCATAGGGTGATATAACTTGCCATACAAACGAAGATATTCTGAGAGTAAAAGTAGGCATCTTTAATAACTAAACTGGGCAACAGTCATAAACATAGACTGTCCTACACAAACATGATGTATGAATATCCTACCTATAATAGTAAATCCCAAGTATTTTATATCCTAATTTAATGAGTACAATATTAAGGTAGGTATAAGGTGATCTAATTCAATTTCTAAATATTTTACTAAAGTGTCATAGAAAACCCACATACTCTCCATCACTCTGGTTTCTCCAATTCTAGATTTTCTACCTCTTAGGATAATTTATTCCTATAAATAATTCCTTATAGAGCACTGAGAACATTCTGGGCAATGCAATATGAAGCTTTATTTCTGAAGCTTATAGATAAGTTTGGTACACTGAACAAGTGGGATGGTAAATATTTGGTTCATGTGGCCACTTACCATCTGCAGAGTCATGGCAACATCCCTAATCTATCATGATGTGCTTTTCTGCTAAACATGAAAACAGCAAACACATATCACATATAAAACTCATTTCAAGAAAAGAGGAACACACAACAAAGTAAATTAATGCCTACAAATTTAACATCAAATTGACTGTAGAAGAAATCTAGAAAAAAAAATTTTAATGAGTTCAGTAGTGAAGTCCACCCAGTTTTCCTATAAATACATACACACACAAATGTATACAAAGGATACTTTGGCTCTTTATTTGATAATGTAAAAAAGCTTAGCACTTAGATATGAAAATCCCAAATGACCAATAACAAAATTAAAGAGAATCATACTCACTTGCTTTCTTCATCTAAAAGGTGGAGCAGTCCTGTTGGTTTCTTGCAAATAAGACTTATGCAACAAGTATTATCAATATAATCTATATTGTGCCAGCTGATACCTTCACTTCTGTATTCCTCCTAGGAAATAACAAATTAACAGTTTACTCAGCAAAGACGGAAAAGTTTTTATGAGGCTTAAAAGAATAGTTTAAACCTTTTAATTTCAAATCACTAATCCACACCCTGGAAGAACATAAGATTTCAGTTGGACAAAAAAGTACATGCAACAAAATTTGGGGCTAGAATCCTATTTGTAATACCACTCAAATCAAAACTTAGGGCTGACTTTGATTTAGCCCCACTATCGGGTGACTGCACTAGGAAAAAATATAAAATGAAAAAGCCTAATTTCTCCAAAACATTAATTCATCAAAAAGGACATAGTATTTATTGCATCAACAAAAATGAATTTAATAAAACAATGTCCGGGTAAAGAGGAGAACCATCACCTCCATTGATCACTGATATAAATCATATGGAATTCATACACACTTAACTTTGGCAAAATAAAACGCTTCAAATGTTTTCAAAGAAAAAAAAATTTTTTTAATTCCAAGATTTAAAGAGAGGACCTATTCAGAACCCTATTATGAAGCCCCCATTATTTGTTACAATTTCTCTATACTTGAAAACATTCTGGTTTTAGCATCCCCTGATAATACTTGCACATTTCTCTGCATATATAATGGATTTGCAAAATAATGATTTTGTATTATAATTTCACCATTCTGTACTACCATCTTGTAAAAAAAAAAAAAAATGACCCTGATATAAACTATACTTATTCTAATTGAAAAAGGCAAATGCTTAATTCTTTACTTTTAATTAAAAATTTCAAGGATACCAGGATAGCTCAGTGGTTGAATGCTTGCCTCAAAATCACGAGATCCGGAACTTAATTCCTGGCCCTGGCCATTGCAAACTCATATGCTAAACTGCAGCACAACTAGTAACTGCTGGGATGGTTCAGCGGTGAAGGTTCTGCTCCCCATGTGGGAGGCCCCCAGTTTGGTTCCTGCCCCACACGACCCCATATCCACCTGTGTGGAATGAAATCATGTCACAACTAATGATGTACAACTATGGAGACTGCTCTGGGCCCTACCCACTTCAATCTCTCTCTCTCACACCTTCTCTCAAACAATAAAATAAAATCTTTAGAAAATTTTCATGACTGAGTAATTTCTATATAAAGGTCAACTTGAAATGATACTAAGAAAGTACTTTCTTCTTTTTTATAGCATGGGTAACAAATGTACTAAGTAGTATGAGAATGATTTTTTATAGACATTACAAGCAATTCAAAATCATCCCTCCTAACTCCTGATAACATTAACAATATTCACCTGTTTAAAAATATTATATAGAGCAGATCCAAGATGGCAGAGCAAACATTGTGCCTGCTTCCCTCCATGGCTGGCTTACCCAATTCAAGGTTCATTATGATCTGTAAGCTGGACTAATCAGGTAAGCTGAAATTGGCTGATTTTGAGGCTGCATTTCACCTTTCTGATATGTTTAATGAATTGGTTGTCGAAAATGGCTTGACCCCAGAGCAGATTTATAATGCAGATGAGACTGGATTAATGTGGAAGTGTACTGGTATGTCTAATTCTACTTTGACTGGTGGTAATGAGAAGGCAGCTCACGGTGGTAATGAGAAGGCAGCTCACGATTCAAGCTAAATGAAGATTATATAACTGTGCTCACTTGTGAAAATGCATCAGGAAATCATAAGGTAAAGAAAGTTGTATGTGGCTGGCAAATTTGCTCAACCAAGATGCTTTAAAGGCATAACTAACCTTATAGATTATCATGCACACAGTAACAGCCAGATGCATGCAGATATTTTGATCAAGTGGTTTCATTATTCGTTTGTCCCTAGTGTTAAAAAAAACTACGAAAGAAATACCTGAGAATAGTCAAGTTCTGTTGCTCTTAGATAACTAGCATACAACCTCTTGCGAAAGAGCTCATTATCCCATGTTATCTTCCAGCTAACATCACAAGTCTGATCCAACAAGTAGACTGGGGAGTGATACACAATGTAAACATGTTTTACAAGCGTGACTTCAAGTGAAAAATAATTAATTCTGATGGGATAATTCTGGACTTTCAGAAAAATATAATCGCAAAGATGCTATCTATACAGTCAGTTGTGCGTGGGATTCTGTGGGAAGTGTAACATTATAGAAATGTTGGAGAAAGTTGTGGCCAGCTGTGACATCTATGGAATCCTCCTCCATCAACTTTGAGGAGTTTGCAGTCAATAGTGCAGCTGCCAGTAGCAGAGTTTATGATGAAATCTGTGAGTTAGTTGACTTGATAACAACAAAATGAGTTTCTCACAAGATGAACTCAACAACTGGCTTGCTGTGGATAAAGCTCATACAGTAACTCATACACTTAATACAAAAGATATAGCTGTTGTGAATCATAGAAAAATAAATGTTTCAGAGGAGGAAGAGTGATGATGATGGATGTGTGGTGGGAAAAGTATCCTGCCAGAGAGCTAATGCCGCTTTAAAACTGTAATACAAGGTCTGACAATTAAGTTCACAAACTCTTCCTAGAAGTGCTACATATCTCATTACTGAATATCACTACCGTCACCTTTGAAGTACCCCCTTTTGGAAGATATGAACCAATAAGAGCACCTAGTCCACCTCTCAAAGCAATTTTATAATTATTTTTCGGGAATGGCCATCAGAGTTGTCGTCACTATTACCCTTGATGTCCTGAATGCCATCAAAATATCTTCCTTTCAATATTTCCTTTATCTTCGGGTAAAGAAAAAAGTCATTGGGGGCCAGATCAGGTGGGTAGAGACAATGTTCCAGTACAGTTCTTTGTTTACTGGCTAAAAACTCCCTCACGGACAGTGCCATGTGAGTTGGTACATTGTCCTGATGTAAGAGCCACGAGTTGGTGGAGAAAAGTTCAGGTCGTTTTTATCTCACTTTTTCATGCAGCCTTTTCAGCACTTCCAGATAGTCAACTTGGCTGACTGTCCAGTTGGAACAAATTCATGATAAACAATCACTCTTGTATCAAAAAAGGTTAGCAACATCCTTTTGACTCTTGATTTGGACTGACGGAACATTTTTGGCCATGGAAAATTAGCTGATTTCCATTGTGCACTTTGACGCTTTGTTGCAAGGTCATATTGGTACACCCATATTTCATCACCACTGATAACATGGCCCAAAATATCATCTTGCCTCTCCAAAAGGTCTTGGCAAATTCAAGCTCCAACAGTCTCATGACAGCACATAAAAACACACAACAATAATGAACGCCACTCAACAAGACACCACCACACGTTAATGCAAACACAGCTATGAGACACTGATATACCAAGGTTATAAAACTTTACTGAGTTGTCTGTCCAGTGCTGCCAACATAAGCACACAGTGGCAAGTTCACAATCTTAACTGTCAGACCTCGCAGCCTTTGCAGAACAGCAACTTCTTCACTTCTCAGCATGTTATGCAGCTGCACATCATGCAAACCTGACTTCAAATGAGAGCTAGCTGTAGGACCTCAAATTAAGCTGATATTCGTTCATTTTTCAAGAAAGCTGCATGCAAATTTGCCAGCACAGCATCATCTACTGATGTAGATCCAAAACCATCCACATCTACTTCTCATGAGCCTGTCCTAGCTACATCATCAGATCCTGATGATCCTGATGTGATGTCTACCCAATAAACTCTCTACCCCTGCTCTTTTTTTTTTTTTTGACAGAGAGACAGACAGAGAGACAGAGAGAAGGGGGAGGGCCCAGAGCAGTCTCCATAGTTGACAGCACTAGTTTTCTACATAGTTTCACTCCACAGGTGGGCACGGGGCTGCACAGGGCAGGAACTGGACTGGAATCCTCCCACATAGGCCCCGGCAAGAACTGAACTGGGGGCACACCCCAGTTCAGCACATGGGTCCGCACAGGCCTTGGCCAAGGCCGCAAAGCGAGTGCTTAAGCCGCTGAGCCATCCCAGCTTCCCCTGCTCTAACATTTTTAAGTGTGTATGTAGGAGTTTTTCTAAGTTACTTGAAGTTTAAAAAATTACACTGCATTCACGAAGCAGTTTTTATAATAAAACTGTTGCATTAAGGTAAGTCTGTCTTTGTCTTTATTTGCTTTTAATTACTGTATTTCAATATTAATATCAAGGCAATACAGAGTTTATGGTATGATATGATATAGTACGGAGTACAGTTAGGTTTATTTTTAATAGTAATTTTCAAGCAATCAGAAACTACATTTATCCAGCATCTACCAATCCACATGAGTGCCACTTAACTGAGAGTCTACTGCATTTGTATTTCTAACAAGTTCATTGGTGATGCTGATTCTATCAATAGAGTAGGAGAAGAACAAAACCTTGAGAACCAGTGTTGTAGAGAATATATATACAATTTATTTACCCATTGTATTACTGATAGACATTACAATTATGCCCAATTTGGAGCCATTAAAAATAATGCCATTATGAACATTTCTGAATAAGACTTGGTATGCATTTAATTTATATACATTTTGATAGTAAAAACACAGGCTTATAAACTACACATGTATAACCTCAACAGATACTACCAAACAACTTTCTAAAGTGGATGTACCAATTTATACACCCACCATCAGTGTATGGAGCTTTCCTGTGCATAGTTCCCTCTAATACTTGTATTATCAGTCTTTTTTTATTTTAGTCATTCCAGTGAATGCTTAAGGGTAAATCACTTTGGTTTTAATTTTAATTTCCCTGGTGACTAATAAGTAAAAAAAATGTTTTCCATGCTCATTGCCTATTTGAATGTCCTCACACGCTTATGTTCATGAACAAAACTCTTACATAACAAACACCCTTGCCTTGTTCTCAATCTTAGGGGAAAAGCATTCAGTCTGTTTCAATTAACTATGATATTACTTGTAAGTTTTTTGTAAATGCCCTTTATCAGGAAGTTCCCTTCTATATCTAGTTTGTTAAGAGTTTTTGTGGGGAGTTTTTTCAACACAAATGGATATGTAGTTTTATCTTATACTTCTATTGAGATCACCATAAATCATGAATTTTTTTTCCCCTCATTTTGTTACTAGATGAATTAAATTTAATGGTGGTTAGATGTTAACACATACCAGGAAAGAACTCCACTTGGCTCTGATATAATATCCTTTTATATAGCTTGCTAAATGTGGTTTGCTAATATTTGTTTAAAACTTTGAATCTATCTTTATGAGTGAAATTGACCTTAATTTCCACTTGTAATATCCTTGACAGATTTGGGAATCAGTGTTATCCTGGATCCCTAAAATGAATTGAAAATTGACCCTTTTTTCCTATTTCACATAGGATTTATGTCAAACTGATATTATGTCTTCTTTCAGTGTTGGTAGAATTCACCAGTGGAGCCATTTTAACTTATAATGTTCTTTACAGAAAGGTTTTCAATTACATATTAAATTTCTTTAATAGTTACAGAATCAACTTTTGTATTTCTTATATGTCAGTTTTGAAGGGTTGGGGTTTTTTTTCCATATTATATGGCAAGTCTATACCGGTATATATATATATATATATATATATATATATATATATATATATATATATATATATATATACAAAGTTGTGGGGACGCTGGGATGGCTCATCAGGTTAAGGTAAGCGCTCACCTTGTAGCCCCGGGGTCCAAGGATCGAAACCCAACCCCAGCCCATGCAAATCCATGTGCTGAACTGGGGTGTGTTTCCCATGCAAGAGGCCGCCAGTTTGGCCTGTAGGCGGGTGGAGGGGGCATGCCTCCCATGCAGGAGGCCCCTTCGGACCAGTTCCCGCCCTGCGCAGCCCTGTGCGCACCTGTGTAGAGTGAAACTATGTCAAAAACTGATGACATACAGCTATGGAAACTGCTATGGGCCCTCCCCTTTCTCTCTGTCTCTGTTTCTCTCTGTCGAACAATAAAATAAATCTTAAAAAAAAAACACAAAAACTTAAAGTTGTTTTAACAATTGGAGTCTGAACCTAAGCCTGTGGAGATTGCCAGGGGGCTCCTCCTTGCTATGAAACCTGGGAAAAACCCTTTTCAGCTTCTCAGATTCTCAAGCCTGACTCTCTCAGAGAATCAGCATCCCTCTAGCAGAATAGAAAAGCATCTCTAGGAACAAAGCAGTCCCTTTTAGCTGGACTCATCTCCCTGGGTGTCCTTCTTAACAGATCTAACAGATCTAAGCCCTATAAAACTTTACTTACGTGACGGTACTCAAATACCTTCAAATATATTTTATTCTGTTTTTTCAGGTGTTCTTCAAGGCAAGTTTGGGCAAAATTTCCTGGTCTAACATGCCCATAAGTGGGATAGACAAAAGAAACACTCACTAGATTATGAGCTCCTCAAATAAGGATCCCTGCACTCTAAATTTTCTATCTTCAATGCCTAGCACAGTGCCTGACATACAACTGTCTTCAATTTATTGATGAATCAAAGACCAGAATAATAATTCTGAGCCAGTAAAGAAAATAAGAAGACAGCAATATTACAAATGACAGCAGGAAATACATTTTTAAATACAGAAACCTCTTCTGGTCTGTCTCTTATTTCACATTATCTCTACTAAAACCTAGATTCAGGACTCAGAACCACTCACCCATACTATTTCAGCTGGCTCACAGATTATGTCCTTCCCCCCAGCTCACCTTTCTTCAGTTCCATCTTCCACAGTTCCAATTCAAATCTTCTGTTAAATATACTCAAATGTCTCCTCCTTTTCTAAACGAAAATTTCTAATCTCTGCATGATATATATGATATATAACACCCACCAACTGTCTGATTGTAGGCTATTTCATCAATGTTATCTTTCTTCCTGCCTGCATCCTTATGTCCTATATTTTAGACATACTGAATTATTTTCAGTTTATGAGAAGTGTCATGCCATTTTATGACTCAACAGTTTTAAGGATATCGTTACCTTTGTTTAAAATACATTTTCCTCATTGACAATATGATATGCTCAATCTTCAATTCAAAACTATATTCCAGAATTACCTCTGATAAATCTTTGTAGACTTCCAGAAATTTGTAATGAACTTCATCCTTTACATCACTAATTATAGCATTTATTATCCAGCATGGCAATTATTACATCCTATGTGCTTATGCACTACTTTTAGACAAAATATAAACTTCAGTAATCAAGATTTTCAAGATATTATTTCCTCTCAAAACATCTTTGATACTTTTCTATGTCTATCTTCTTTTTCCAAAAAAAATTTATCTACTTAATTCATTTTGCACTCAATTGAATTTAACAAATAGTCACCAGGTATTCATCTAATAATATTACAGGTACCACTGATAGACAAATAAATAAAACACTTAATATTTAAAATGCCTTTCAAATATATGGTGATGAAAAGAGAACTTACTCTGGGTAGTGAGCACACAATGCAATACATAGATGATGTAATATAGAATCATACACCTGGAACCTACGAAATTTTTATCAATCAATGTCACCACCATAAATCTAACAAACAAATCAATCAAATGCCTTAAATCTCTTATTTCCAGCAAATTCATTTTAAGTGTAAAAACATGAGGATAGAAAGGAAGATTAAAATAGACAGGATGGCCAAGAGGTGTAAGGTTTCTAAACTTTCCAAAAATTACATCAAAACCATACCCATTACATCACAAATTACAGAATACTGAGACTTGAAAGAAAAAAAGATATGCCTTAGAATTCAAGTCTTCTGATCCATATTTCCACCACATTGCCCAAATTATGATATTCAGAGTAGTAAATCAAGGAGAATCACCCACCCACCCCTTCTTAGTTTTGAACACATTGTCCATGAACTGTAAGATTTAACTTTTATAGATGTATTGAAATAAAGGCACTTCTTGTTGCTCCCCCATGTCTAATCTAGACTTCTAGAAAAGGTTAAGAAATAATTTTAGTTCACAATAACAGAATACATTTCTTCTTCAAAGCAATTTAATTTGTCTTCTGTTTAATGATTCACAAAGCAAGTGATGCTTTACTTTGTAAAATACAGAACAGTCAACAAAATGCATTACTTCACCCCTCCAACACACATACAAGAGATAAAAATATTAACTTAGCATGATCTAGTTAAAAAGAACACTGGACTAAGTCAAGATCCAATCCCAATTTAGCTTTTAGTTAAAATAAATAACCCGAGTGTTAAGATACGAACTTTTGGATGTATGGTAGACTTTCTGTTTGTCTTTCTGTTCATTCATTTCATTTTTTTCACCATTTCCCATGAGTCGAACATGAACTCTGCTTCTGCTTATGTCCTCATATACAAACTGAAATCCTAGGTTACAATCTCAACTTGTAACTGACTTCAAACTTAGCTTGGAGAAAGACTCCTTGTTTTCTTTGACCTGCATTTAACCTAAGAATTCTCATGAAATTGATGGCTCACTCTTCCTATACTAAATCAATTTGGGCTTCTCACAAGAAATATCTAGTTATCCATTTTGGTGTCTCTACACTGACCTTTCCTTGCATCCACACTCTGGGTTAATTTGAGATTGTATTTATAAGCTCCTCTATCCCACTCTAAATTAAGAAACCAAAGCAATCAAACAACATATTTAGCATTATACAAAAATCAATACCATCAACAGAAACCCAAAGAAACCCATCAATTTTTCATTCAAAGCACACATTATTGAATCTATGTAGGGTCTATTAAAAAAAAGAAAAGAAGGGGAAGCTGGAATGGCTCAGTGGATTAAGCGCTTGCTTTGCAGCCCCAGAGACCAAGGATCGAATCCCGGCTCCAGCCCAGGTGGACCCATATGCTGTACTGGGGTGTGCTCCCAGTTCAGTTCTTGGCGGGGCCTATGAGGGAGGTTCCCAGCCCAGTTCCTGCCCTGCACAGCCCCGTGCCCATCTGTGGAGTGAAACTATATGAAAAATTAATGCTGTCAACTATGGAGACTGCTCTGGGCCCACCCCCTTCTCTCTGTATCTCTCTCTCTGTCAAAAAACAAAAACTAAAAATAAATATTTAAAAAAAGAAAACCCTGTATCATATGGCTTAATACATATGCTCTGATATGTCATTTGCATATACTAGCATGAAGACTACAATATCTATATTGAAATGTGATTTAAAATGCTTATAACAACTGAACCCAAAACATAGGTGGTTATTTAAAAATATAAGAAAGAAACAGGTATAAATGATGCATTCTATTAAACTTTAAATATCTCTGTGAAAAAATACATGTGTATGTATGTTATGTGTGAAGGGAATGGTGGGTGAAGGAGTGGCAGGAGGGCAAGCATACATGCATTTCAGTACTCACTTGCTCCAATTTAAAGATATGCTGATTAAAGTAGTGTTGTAAACGTTCATTAGCAAAATTAATACAGAACTGTTCAAAGCTGTTATTTTCATAATCTTCAAACCCAAATATATCAAGAACACCAATGGACAAAGTCTGTAAAACAAGAGAAAGTTATGGTTTAAAAATGATGCTCAAATTTATTTCATGAATAATATCCACAATACAAGAAACGGGAAGCCGGGATGGCTCAGCAGGTTAAGCACTCACTTTGAAGCCCCAGGGGCTGAGAGTCAAATCCCAGCCAGGGCCCATATGCTGAACTGGGGCGTGCCTTCCACGTGGGAGGCCCCCAGCCCAGTACCCACCCTGTGCAGTGCCCGCCCACCTGTGTAGAACAAAACCATGTCAAAAACTGATGATGTACAACTACGGAAACTGTTCTGGGCCCTCCCCAGAAACAGAGCCATCTCTGTTTCTCTGTCTCTGTCAAAACAACAATAAAATATATCTAAAAAAAAAACCAAAATGCTCTAAGTTCTATAGCCCTGGAGAGACTTGTGTGTGTATGTGTGTGTGTGTGTGGGGGGGGGGGGGGGGGGGAGAAACAGTGATGAACCAAAGTACATCATCAACAAAAAAGCATTTTAGTTCTATTTATCTTCATCTTTCTCTTTTTATTCTGATTACTTTTTTTATCCAAAAATTTGGGGATGCTGGGATAGCTCAACAAGCTGAGCACTTGCCTTGCAACCACAAGGTCTAGGCAATGAATCCCAGGCCCCAGCCTGTGCAAACCCATGTACTGAACTGTGGTGAAATTGGTAACGTCCAGGATGGCAATGGAGGTTCACAGTTCTATGAGGGAGGCCCCCATTCAATTCTACCCCATGCAACCCCATATCCACCTATGTGGAATGAAACTATGTCAAAAAACTAATGATGTACAACTATGGAGACTGCTCTGGGTCCTCCCCCCTTCTCTCTGTCTCTGTCTTTCTTTCTCTCTCACCTTCTCTCAAACAATAAAATAATTCTAAAAAAATTTAACACATATTATCCATTGTATTTATTACTCTATAGAAAGTACAAAGCAGGGTTTAGTGGCCTGTTATCTCCATCTCAAAAATCCCTAAACTCCAACAAACAAGGGAATGAAAATACTGAACATGGAGAAATCAAAAGGTTATTTAAGTAGAACTAGGTTACTTCTTGTTATAGCAGGAGGACCATGCAATTTTTCCTATTTTGACTTCTATATCCCCATAGAATCCTGCTTTAAGAACCAAGTTGACAAGTATGTTTAATAAGCCTTGTGCAAGCTAGGAATAAAAGTGGATACCAGAATATGTAAGATGTCTTGAAGTTAAAAAATTTTTAATTTTTATCAAAAAAAGAAAAAAAACTGTACAAAGTTTGTAATGTTAAATAGTTCTAAAAGATTGTAACAGTAAACAACAATCCTTTCTTCATCCTCAATTTCTGCTCCCTAAAATCAACAACTCTCACATCTTTTAGCTATTTGGTATGAAATGTTTAGTTTAGTATAGTATAGTATACAAATGCTTATTCTTCTATTTATTGATATTTTACTTCTACAAATTATCTTCTTAAAAAAAATGAAAGAAAAATTTATCTTCTAACTTCTTACTATGGATTGAGATTCAACTCTAATAACCCCAAACCAACATTCTTCTCACCATCCCATCTCATTCTTGAAATACAGGTGTATGAGAATTTTTGTTAAATAAAAAAAATTGTGTCTCCACTGGTGCGAAGAGAGACTGGGCAAACTGATGTAATGAGCGATAAATATTTAAAGATTTTTAAACATCTCCATTAAGAGTATTTTGTTTGATTAGTTCTGCTGACTCAATTCTAACCCCTTAGGAAAAACAGTAAAAATAATGACCTTCAAAAACAAGTCAATCTGATCAATTAGATTACAATTAAAATTAATATTCTAACTGTGGGCTTATACAAAGCATAAAAAGTCCCTATTAAGAGCCATGCTACATTTAAGATAACAGGATTAAAGGAATAAAGATGACATTTCTCATCAGCCTGAAAAAGCAGACTATTCTGTAAAAGTTTTTAAGAAATAAAAATGAATGTAAAATTATTAAAGTTAAGTGTCTAAAATCAGCCATATTAAAAATAAATTCCAATTAGAATTTTAAAAATTGTATTATGAAAGCATAAGAATAAATATTTTACAATCTTGGGTTCGAAGAGGACTTACTAGGTAATAAAAATATATAAATAAAACCCAGGACAATAAAGAAAAAGAACAGAATTAACTGTCCAAAATTTAAAACATGGGCTCAAAAACACAACCTAAACAGATCTGTAAAGTCAAAAGAAAATATTTGCAATATATATCAATATCTACAATGATTCCTAAAAAGGAATAAGAAAAAGACAAAATGAACAACATACAAATAATAAAATGTATAAATAAAGTTGAGAAAACATTGGCAATAAAGTGAGATAGTCCTCCTTATCAGATTAGCAGATGAAAATACTGGTAATATACTATTTGAGTAAAGGTATAAAGAAATAAATAGGTCCTTTCATACACTAGTGGAAGCTAGCCCTGTCCAGTTTTTGTGCATCTAGGTGAACACCTTTGAAATACTAGAAGTAATACCCCTGAAGCGACTCTTAACCCTTAATCGAGCATATACTCTCATTAACCATACTGTAATACTCATATGATCACTGAGCTGCTTCCTCTCACCTCCATGTAATCTTCTTTAGTTCCCTCCTTCATTTCAAATACACAAAAGAAACTGCAAAATTATTATTGTCTAGAACATTTGAGATCTTACTCCCTGGCATATTTTGTTGTTTTGGCTCCTATGAACTCTTATAAAAATTCTCTAATAGTTTGGACATTTCTTAAGTAGAAAATAGCATGACTGTATTTTTATGTTTAAAAGCAATCTGTATATATATGAGTGCTGTCCAGAAAGTAACCAGCCATGTAACTGTTCTCATTATATGGCTAGGTTTTTTTTCCAAACAGTCTTCATACATCCATAGGAATGTAAAGTGCATAAGAAAAAAGGTCTGAAAAGACACACAGAATAACAGTTCCTCTGAGCAGGGTAATAAAAACAAAAATAAGGAAGGAAATAGCAAAGAATATAGATAAAAGATGATTCTTCTTATTTAATGACTTTTATGTAGTCAGTCCTATCTTTCTAAATATCACATATTAACCATATTGCTGAAAGAGTTTCCTGGGAGAAATATAAAATCAATGAATGCCTACCTTGGTATTTTGCTCCAAATCTTTACTATTTAGAAGTGCATGATTAATCCGAAAAACTATCCAGTCAAATAGGGCACTATATAAAGACTTAGCCATGGAGTTTCTCACGGTCACAGCCTGAAAAAGAAAAAAAAGAAAAGAATTAGGAGCACAAGTGAAATTGATAATAATCTGACTAAAATACTGTAACAAAGTGGGCTTTGCTCTCGTTCAAGAAATAAAGCTTACTATCACGAATAAGAAATTAATTTTTTCCTCAATATAAATAGCTTATCATTGAAGTTTTCTATATAGATTCACTAATTTAGTCTAGCTCAGAGAATCTAGGCTAAAATTGCCTTGAAAGATAAGGGAAAATGTAGGTCACTTAGTTCAAAATAGTTTTATTAAAAATTAGGGTATATATTTCGTGTGGTAAAGAATGTATAATAGAAAATTTACAGACAAATGAACCTTGCCAGCTCAAGTGGAGAAGAGTATTAAAGGCAGAGCAATAAATCTGTTAGCAAAAAGGCACTGGTTATCTGCAGAATCTTAGACTCTTAAAACACAATCGTAATAGCACCACAAGTACAGTCTTGGTCATCTCCAGCTTGTCATCAACAGTAACCTCTATAATTTTCTGATCCCTAGATAGAGTAACAATTCCTTCATTATAATTATGCAATTTATTTTTTCCCTCCTGTCAAGCTTTCCCTAATTTATTAAAAATCTGTACTATCTGATCAATTTTTCTGTAAATGTGAAAGTGTGCTAATATGCACAGTGTATTAATGAAAGAAAATTCAACATTTAAAAAGTGCTATATTTAAAGGGCATGTATTTTAGAGAATTGAGTCCTAGCACTTAAAAGAATACAAATCCTAATAATTTATACATTTATCATCTAGGGACTTATTTTGAAGCATGTATATTCAGGTACATACTTATATCTTGGTTCTAAAGTTTAGAGGAAATAGAGAGTAACCATCACACAGCTATAACTGTCTTCCAATTCCAATTTATCTACCTGTGTGACCTTAGTCAAGTTACTTAAACTCTTAGGCTACAGCTTACACATTTTCAAAATGGAGATAATATTAAAACCTACCACATAGATGATAAATAAATTTCTGAATTTCAGTGATAAAAAGAAAAATTAAAGCTTCAACTTTCTTGACAAAAACACAAGACAGATATCAAAGTCTCTATCTTCAACATTAGCAACTTGAAAATAATTGGAAAATGTTCACAAGTCCTGAGAGGAAAAGGAATGTGGCCCTAGAATTCTATACTTAGGCAAGTTACAGAAAAGTGTCTTTAAAATGTCAGTGAGGGGTGTGGGGGAGCCAGCATGGTTTAGCGGGTTAAGCACTCACTTTGCAGTCCCAGGGACCCATATGCTGAACTGGGTTGTGCTTCCCATGTGGGAGGCCCCCAGTTCAGTTCTCACTCCCCTGGTATAAGGGGGCATGCCTCCCATGCAGGAGGCCCCCAGTCGAGTTCCTGCCCTGCATGCCCCCCAACCCCACCTGTATATAACAAAATCACGTCAAAAATTGATGACATAAATTTATAACTATGGAGACTGCTCTGGGCCCTCGCTTCTCTCTGTCTCTCTCTGTCAAAAATAAAATGTCGGGGGAAGCTGGGATGGCTCAGAGGGTTAAGCCCTCGCTTTGCAGCTCCAAAGACCAAGGATCAAATCCTGGGCCCAGCCCAGGCGGACCCACATGCTGAACTGGGGTGTGCCCCCAGTTCAGTTCTTGCCGGGACCTATGTGGGAGTCTCCCAGCCCAGTTCCTGCCCTGCGCAGCCCCACGCCCACCTGTGGAGTGAAACTATATGGAAAACTAATTCTGTCAACTATAGAGACTATTCTGGGCCCTCCCCCTTCTCTCTGTCTCTGTCTGTCAAAAAACAATAAAAATAAAATCTAAAAAAAAAGTCAATGAAGCTGGGATAGCTCAGAGGGTTAATCACTCACTTTGCAGCCACAGGGACCAAGGATCAAATCCCGGCCACAGCCCATGCGAACCCATATGCTGAACTGGAGTGTGCTTCCCATTTGAGAGGCCCCCAGTCGGTTCTCACCCGACCCCTGTTCAGCCCCTGGCTCGAGGGGGCATGCCTCCTGTGAGGGAGGCCCCCAGCTTAGTTACAGCCCTGAGTGGCCCCCATCCACCTGTGTGGAATGAAACTATATTGAAAACTGATGACATACAACTATGGAGACTGCTCTGGGCCCTCCCCCTTCTCTGTCTCTGTCTCTCTCTTTGTCAAAAAGAATAAAATAAATCTTTTTTAAAAATTAAAATAATAAAATAAAATGTCAAAAAATCATAGTAAAATATACAAAGAATTGCCACTCTGTTTTTTCTCCAAAGAGAAAAGAAGGGATGAAGATAATCTGATCAAATTCAGCAAAAGTAATATATTTTAAAACTAAATAAATAAGAATAGACACATTGGGAAGCCAGGATGGCTCAGTGGGTTAGGCACTCGCATCGCAGCCCCTGGGACCAAGGATCAAACCCCGGCCCCGGCCCATGTGGACCCATATGCTGAACTGGGGAGTGCCCCCAGTTCAGTTCTCACCGGGGTGAGACCCCAGCCCAGTTCCTGCCCTGTGCAGCCCCTCGCCCACCTGTGGAATCAAACTATGTGGAAAAACCAATGATGTGCAACTATGGAGACTGTTCTGGGCCCTCCCCCTTCTCTCTCTCTCTCTCTCTCTCTCTCTCTCTCTGTCAAAAACAATAAAAATAAATCTTAAAAAAAAAAACAATAGACACAAAAAAAACAAAAAATAAAAACACATATTGGTTATCACTTTAATAAATATAAATGGTTGAATTTTTCAGTTAAAAGATAGGCCTTCGTATTAAATTAAAAACTAAAATCCACTTACAGTTTATAGTAATTCTCTTTTCATCAACTATTAAAGTTAGATAGAATCCAGATTTACCAAAATATACCAATACTTATTTATACCCTAACTCCCAATACTACATTACTTTCAACCTCTTTTCTCTGAAATGCAGTCATATCATAGCTTAATCTCAATAAGCCCAAACACCAATTAATATTTTCCCATCAAAAAAAGATCTCATTTAGTGTTTCCTATCGCAATGAATAGTAGCAATATTCTTACAGTTGTGTGAGCCAGAAAATTAGGAATCATCTCTGACACTCCTTCTTCCTCCTTGTTTCCCATAAAGCAAATCTTTGCCATATCCTGTTGATTTTACCATCTAATTTTTTTTTTTTTTATCATTCTTGACACAGACAGAGACAGAGAGAAGGGGGAGGGCCTAGAGCTGTCTCCATAGTTGTACGTCATCTATTTTCGACATGGTTTCATTCTACACAGATGGGTGGAGGCTGCGCAGGACAGGAACTGGGGCTGGGGGCCACCCACATGGTAGGCACACACTCCCTAAAGCCAGGGGCTGAACCGGCGGGGGGTGGGGGGGTGTCTCCCATACGGAAAGCACACCCCAGGTTCAGCATATGGGTCACCAGGGCTGGGATTCAGTTCTTGGTCCCTGGGGCTACAAAGCGAGAGCTTAACCCTCTGAGCCATCTCGGCTTCCCCTAAATACCTTTCTAAGTATATTCATTTTCCCTAATCAGTAGGTCACCATTCTAGACAAAGCACAAAACATCTTTCTGCTCAGGAGTAATATAGCCTCCAAACTCATCTTTCTACCATCACTTCTGACCTCTGTGTTAGAATCTTAAGATGGTCCCCAAGAGTCCCATCTTGGAGACACTGGGATGGCTCAGCAGGTTAAGAACACACTTTGTAGTCCTAGGGTCCAATCAAATCCCAGCCCCGGGCAATATGGACCCATATGCTGAACTGGTGTGTAGTCTCCAGTTTGGTTCTCACCAGGGCAAGCTTCCCATGTGGGAGACCACTGGTTTGGCCCCCAGCTCATAGGGGCATGCCTCCCATATGGGAGGCGCCTGCCCAGCTCCTACCCTGCACAGCCCCCACCTACCTGTGGAATGAAACTATGTTGAAAACTGATGATGTGCAAATATGGAGATGGCTCTGGGCTCTCCCCCTTCTCTCTGTCTCTCTCTCTTTCAAAAACAATAAAATAAATCTTAAAAAAAAAAAAAATTCCCATCTCCTGGTGTACATGTTCTGTATATTACATACAGAATTTAACTGTGGGCAGGACTGTAAATATGAGGGGATTTCACTCCCCTGTCTTATGTTACATGATAATGGTGAAAAAATTTTAAAGATACAATCATAGCCCAAAATGAGCTGATTTAGCTGATTTTTTTAGTTAATCAAAGGCAGATTATCCTGGATAGAAATTACTTAATCAGAGAAAGCTCTTAGAAGGAACTGATCCATTTCATCAGAGATTCTCCTACTAGCCTTGAAGAAACAAACTGCCATGTTATGTACAAGACCACATGGCAGGAAATGGCAATTAGACGCTCTAGCAGCTGAGCATGGCCCCTTATAGTCATCAAGAAGTTAGGGGCCTAAGTCCTACAACTGTCAAAGAACTGAATCCTGTCAACAACCTATGAACCTGGAAGAGGATGTTGAGTCTCAGATGAGATCACAGCTTTCACAGACATCTTGACTTCAGCCTGGTAAAACCCTGTGCAGAGGACCCAGCTAACCCGTACCCAGACTGATGATCCACGGAGACTGTCAGATAATAAATGTGTTGTATTAAATGACTAAGTCTGTTACACAGCTATAGAAAATTAACACACTCTCTTCCAAGTGATTCTTTACACTGCTACTACAGTGATTCTTCAAAAGAAAATCTAAGACACCTTTTCTGCTTGAAACATTTTAAGATGGGATACCAGGATGGCTCAGTGGGTTGAGCGCTTGTCTTGCATCCCCAAAATTTGAGGATCAAATACCAACACTGACCCATGCAGACCCATGTGCTGAACTGGGGTGTGTCCCCAGTTCAGTTCTCACAGAGGGTGAGCTTCATGTGGGAGGCCCCTACCTGGCCCCTGCCCTGTGCAGCCCCGCACCCATCTGTACAAGGAAACTATGTAGAAAATCAATGATCTGCGACTGTGGGAACAGCTCTGGACCCTCCCTTTTCTCTCTCTCTGTCTCTCTCTCTCTCTGGGTCAAAAATAATAAAAATACATCTGTAGAAACATTTTAAGAGCTTTCCACTGCTCTTCAGATAAAATACTAAAATCTTAAGAACTGCTCATTCTATACCCAATGCCGAGCACATTTCTGGGCACAAAAGTTTTCAAATATTCACTAAAGAAATACACTAAATAAATGTATACAAAAATAAAGCAAAAGTTATAAAAATAATCTCAGAAAGTTCAATTAATTTAAAGTTAAAAATGTAAATAAACATAAAAGAATTTTTATAATGAAAAACGTTGTGAAGGAACATATAGAAGCAGTGAACCCTTATACAAAAGGGCAAAACTCTTTAAAGACTTGGCTTAGCCTGTTATTTCAAAAAGAGCACTCAAGAATCAAACTATGTGGAAAAACCAATGATGTGCAACTATGGAGACTGTCCTGGGCCCTCCCCCTTCTCTCTGTCTCTGACTGTATCTCTCTCTCTCTCTCTCTCTCTGTCAAAAACAATAAATAAATCTTTAAAAAAAAAGAGTACCGGTACTCAAAATTGGAGACTATAAAATGTAACATAAGATACCTGACATAATGAAGAAATATGGACTTGTAGGTACAGTTCGTAAGGTGACTAGATTTTAACATTGGTAAAGCAGGACACCATTGACTGGGGGGGAGGGGGTTCTTGATTAAAAATTTGGTCTATCTCCCGCCGTTCCCTAGCTTGTCACAGTGCATTCTTTCCAAAAATCGGGATTTTTTTAAAACGCCGTGGGACGCGGGACAAATTGTTAAAAATCGGGACTGTCCCGACAAAGGCAGGACGTCTGGTTACCTTACTTAGGAGAAACCCAAAAAGTGGTATAAATGGACTAACATCTGCCAAGACAACATTCTCTACAGTTCAAAACTATTTTCTCACCTCAGTGTCTTCTAATCTCATATTGTTGTCCTGTTTTTATAATTGTCATAGTTTGATTTCTTACCACTTTCAAAAAATTACACTATAAAACAGTCAGCTTTTCAATAATTTTCCTACTCCTATACAACTGAGTAGTATATTAATACTAATGGCTCACTACAGCAATAAATCTCACCCAAAAGCCTCGCTATACAGATACTTAAAACCATGAGACTGGGTGAAATAATCTAGATAAAGAAAATAAAGAGGAAAAGGCAAGGACACAGACATCCCATTTTTCAAAGGTGAAGGAAAAAAAAAAGAACTGCAAAGGAGTGGCCAACAATAAAAAAGTAAAGAATATGATATGTGGAAAGATAAGAAACTACTTCAAGAAGGAATACTCAATTAGGTCAAATACCGCTCATTTGTAACTCTACCTACCATCTATTCACCCCATATTAATAATATAAAACTTAAGAATGGTGAACAGACTAAGATCTTTGGGAGAAAAATGTAAGCCTACTGCTTAAAATCACATTCAACCTTAAAGTTCCAAGTTGATGGAAAGTTCCCTATCAAATTTCAAGGGCCAGAAAATACTTCAATCAACACTCTTGGTTGTTGTTACCGTATTTTCATTCTGTTAAGAGAAAAAACACAAACCCAAACTTCTAAGAAATATTCAGAGTATTTTGATTTCAAAGAAAATCTATTCATACCTCGGCCAGCTTGTATGGTAAAATAAGCTTTTCTCCCACTGTGACAGTCTTCCTTGTAACTAATGCTTCAAATAGCATCTCTTCTTTAACCTATAAAGAAGAAAAGTAAATTCAATATATAAGATTTATGACAATAAGTTCAATATTTTTATTGAAAAAAAGTAAGAGAAAAAACACTGAGATTAACAAATACATGGCAAAGAAAAACAAAGACAATACACTGAAAAATTTGAATATTGGCAAAAGGGAAATGTAAGTGTCCCACTCACCCCACTTCCAAAAATTTAAAAACATAAAAAGTAAAGGCGGTCAAATAAATGGTGATGGAAAGAGAACTGACTTTGGGTGGTAAACACACAATACAATAGATAGATGATGTATTATAGAACTGCACGTTTTAAAGCTATATAATCTCATTATTATTAGTTTTAGGTGTACAAAACAACATAATGATTAAACATTTACACATCTCACATATTGATGACCCAGTAAGTCTACTACCCATCTGACACCATACATAGCTATTACAATACCACTGACAATATTCCCTAAGCCATACTTTACATACCATGACTGTATTTTTTTACTTAACATTCCATATTATATTAGTTTCAGGTGTCCAGTGCAGTGGTAAGGCACTTATGTAATTTATGAAGTGATTCCCCCCACCATAAATCTAGTGCCCAACTGACAGCATACATACGTAGTTTTTATGTTATTGACTATATTCCCCATACTGTAGTTCACAATCCTGTGACTTTTTTGTGACTACCAATTTGAACTTCCTAATCCCTTCACCTTTCTCACCAATCCCTCTGAAACCTGTAATTTTACTAACCAATGTCACCCCAATAAAAGAAAGAAAGAGAGAGAGGAGAGGAGAAAAGAAGAAAAGAGAAGAAAGAAAAGAAAAAGTAAATAAGGCAGATAGGATATTTTTCAATTAAACTTTTCTTTCTGATTATTATGAAGAAAAATGTTTCATTGTGTAGAATAGAGAAAATATAGAATAGTACAAAAAAATATTATAAGACAATCAACTATAATGCCAAAACCTGGAGAAAAGGACTAAAGAATAACAACACTTCTTGAATTTTAGTAACATTACAAGGAGTACTAATTTATGTTTCAGACGATCATTTTTATTTACAGATGTTAAACTTTAAGAGAAAGTTGATGCTAACTTTGTTCTTACTCTTTAGATGCCTATACTATCATAAATTTGATATGTATCATTTTAGTTCATGTATTTACACATATATTTGATATATTCATAAATATTACATTAGACTTTCTAGTGTATTTAACTTTTATCTGTATGGTCTCATACACAGCCCAATATGTTTTTAGACCTAATTGTGTTGATAACTTAGATCAAGCTTATTCATTTTAACTGCTATATAGCATTCCAGTATATAAACTGCCACTGTATGTAATCCATTTACACTATTTATAATTTTGCACTGTTGAAAATAAACTACAGTGAATATTAGTGCATATAAATTCCAGCGTTTCTCTGAAGTATATACTTAAAGGTGGGATTACCAAGTTATAGTGCAAATTTTCAGCTTTATATGATACTGTGAAACTCCTATACACAGTTTTTACCAATATGCTCTCTCAATAGCAACATTCAGAGTTCCTATTTCTTCAAACCTTGACTATACTTGGTATTATCAGACTTTTGATTTTGCCACACTGATAAGCATAAAATATTAAACAAGGGTATTTTATAAAAGCATCTATACATAATTAAGATAGCATCTTCATAAAATTTTATGAACACAATATACCGTAAAATATGTCAAGCAAAAAAGATTAGACTACAGGAGAAATTGAGTTATGAAACAATGGAATAAAGCATTACCCTGACATCAGCAATTCATGACAGATCAATCATTTTTTTAAATATGATTACACCATAAAGAAAATATACCTTCCTCTGGAGCATTCATTGCTCAATTCTCAAATTCCAAAAAATATAAACTATATAAGACACATTTCCTTATAAAATGTAGTAAAACTGAAAATGAATAGCCAAAAATAAATATACCCTTAATATTTCAGCTACATTTAAAATACTCTCAGGAATGACATAAATAACTAAATACCAGGTTTGAACAAAAACAACAAAACTAAGAAAAACATGTATGTGATAAAAAAAGAAAAAAGACCAGTTACATTTAAGCAGTTATTATTTAAAGTGAACATTTAAAAATAAATAATCTATGTAGTATGCTCAAGAAATCTTTTTAAAGGTAAAAACAAATGTAAGCTGGCAACAACATGGAGCAAAAATTAATTACTTTCACACACTTGTATAAATTGGTACAACCACTGTACCGAGTCATTTGTCAATATCAGTAAAGTTCAATATGTCTATATACCATAATAAAAAA
Organism: Craseonycteris thonglongyai; assembly: GCA_004027555.1. Classification (NCBI taxonomy): domain Eukaryota; kingdom Metazoa; phylum Chordata; class Mammalia; order Chiroptera; family Craseonycteridae; genus Craseonycteris; species Craseonycteris thonglongyai. The sequence continues at coordinate 16,698 of PVKE010009965.1, read as the reverse complement.
ATTCTACTCCTTGGATTATATTCTAGATTAGAATAATTCCCTACATGTTAGCAAAGAGACATGTACAAGAATGCTTATCATAGCACTTATCCATAAATGGAAAATTACAAACAACCTCAATCCCCAATAAAACAGATAAATTATGTTTTCCTCATATAATGGAATTTTAGAGAGCAGGTAAGAACCTAGAATATATAAATAAGCTTTGAAACTCTAAAAAACATAATAGGGAATGAAAAAATCAAGTTTCAGAGTGATACACATACTATAACATTTATATAAAGTCTGAAAACATGCAGAAAAAATTATATAACCTTTATGGAGACATACATCTATTCTAAAAATATAAAAACAAGAATGGGAATGATAAACACCAAATTCATAATAAAGTGTACTTCTGATGGGGGCAGGGCACAGAGTGGGCTTCAATTATATGCAGAATTTTATTACTTGTATGAGATTGTAAGTATACAGGTGTTAAAATTTTTTTTTCTTCATATAGTGCGCTGAAAACATTTCATAACTTAATGGGGAAGAAAGAAAATATGCTAAAACTAAAACCGATACATAGGCAACATGATAGAACAGGTATCTAAAAGTGAAAGGACATCAAATATGGTCGGTAACAGGGCTGATATCTCTTAAATTTTTATGAAACATAATATTCTCTGTTCATAATTCTTCTTTTAAATGCAGAAAAAAAAACTATAAAAGAATGAAAAACAACCCAACTCATTTTAAGGAGTCCACATAATGTTGGTACTAAAATATGACAATGACCAGACACAGATCTACACACATACACACAATCATACAAAATACAATTAATCTTGCTTCTATTTGAAAAACATCCTAAAGAAAATATCACTAAATTCATGATATCATGAATTTAGTGATATTTTCTTAATAATATCTTAAGATATCTTAACTTAAGATACCATGAATTTTCTTAAAATATCTTAACTTAAGATATGAACTTAGTGATATTTTCTTTAGGATGTTTTTCAAACAGAAGCAAGATTAGTTGTGTTTTGTATGATTGTGTATATGTGTGTGTCTGGTCTATTCTGTAATTTTCCAATGTTTAAAATTAAAAAATTTTTATTAATACAAAATAATTAGCAGTAGATTCAATATCTAATCTACAATGTTTCTCATAACCACCTAATTGAGAAACTGACACATATATAAAAAAATTATTCTTTCTACTGTTTCAACAATATTAAAATATACTTAAAACACAAAATCTGCTAAAAACAAACAGTTTTTGGTAATGGTGATAATTCTAACAGATCACAACAAAAACATAGTCCACAATTACCCACAATTAGGCTATTGGAGTCTATTTGCCTTTCAAAAATTTCACAATTGTCTATCCCAAATAGAATTTAGTAAACACTCAAAACATTCACTATTGTCTGAGGTAACTACAAAAAGTAATTGGAAAAATAAGTAAAATTAATCTAGTATTTTTAAAACATTTGTTCTTAAAAACTAAACCTATGTTTATCATCGAATTGAACCACTTTGGGAGAAATCATTAAATCTTAACTAAAGAGTTTACTTTTTAATTAAACTAGTTACTGTGTCTACCTTTTAATTTTTTTTTTTTTTTAAGATTTATTTTTATTGTTTTTGACAGAGAGAGAGAGATACGGAGACAGAGAGAAGAGGGAGGACAGGGCTGCACAGGGCAGGAACTGGGCCGGGTTAAGAACTGAACTGGGGGCACTCACCAGTTCAGCATATGGGTCCACACGGGCCGGGGCTGGGATTCAATCCTCGGTCCCCGGGGCTGCAAAGTGAGTGCTTAACCCACTGAGCCATCCAGGCTTCCCCTACCTTTTAATTTTATCTCAACAAAAGCCTTAAGCTGCAATTATTAATATCGTAACCAGGGAAAGCTGCGATGGCTCAGCGGGTTAAGCGCTCGCTTTGAGGCCCTGGGGACCAAGGATCGAATCCCGGCCCATGCAGACCCACATGCTGAACTGGGGTGTGCCCCCAGTTCAGTTCTTGCCGGGACCTATGTGGGAGGCTCCCGGCCCAGTTCCTGCCCTGCACAGCCCTGTGCCTGCCTATGGAGTTAAACTATATGGAAAACTAATGTCAACTATGGAGACTGCTCTGGGCCCTCCCCCTTCGCTCTGTCTCTCTCTGTCTCTGTGTCTCTCTGTCAAAAATCAATAAAATAAATCTTGAATAAATAAATAAATAAATAAATAAAATAAAAGTAAAAATACTAATTATAATATCGTAACCAATTACCAGTAAAGGAGATCATTTTTAAAAATAATGGCTACGAACTAACTATAGGTAGGATACCATAGTAGATCCTGTCATTTCTTCTCTAGCTCCTCAAATTGGAAGGTATCTTCTTTCTATCACCAAACCTCCATTCCTAGAATCAGTCCGAACTATAAATAACAAGAAATAATTTTAAAAGCTTGGGTTCTACAGTGATATTTGCTCTCAAATCATGTTTGTTGTTGGTTTAACTTTGACACTGGTAAGCCCAATTCTCAGGATTGGATTTCTCCTTATTTTACAAACACGTGAGTTCCTCTTTGAAGTGCCTGAATTGCTCTTAACCAAAGAAGAAATACTGCACTGGAACCAGAAGGCTTGGTACTTCCTGAATGCCTTGAATTTATAGGTAAGACCACTAGCCACAATGTCCTATATTACCACAGTCCCTAATGTTTGACTAAAACATCACCTGAAATGCTTGATTGAAATACCATCTGTTGGGGAAGCTAGGATGGCTCAGTGGGCTAAGTGCTCACTTTGCAGCCCCTCGGACCGAGGATCAAATCCCGGTCCTGGCCTGTTAGGACCCATATGCTGAACTGGGGCGTGCCCCCAGTTCGGTTCTCACCGGGGTGAGACCCTGGCCCACTTCCTGCCCTGTGCAGCCCCCCGCCCACCTGTGGAATGAAACTATGTGGAAAAACTAATGATGTACAACTATGGGGACTGTTCTGGGCCCTCCCCCTTCTCTCTGTCTCTGTATCTCTCTCTCTCTCTCTCTCTCTCTCTGTCAAAAACAATAAAAATAAACCTTAAAAAAGAAAGAAAGAAAGACCATCTGTTCTCCAATCCTCATAACCTTCAAAATTGCAAGCTTTAGATACCACACCCAACACTGTGGTATAACTTCTTTCCAATCAGTGAGTCTAATTCCAATTGAAGGTACTCCTCCCTTCTCTTGTCCTTTGCAAAAGGCTCTCATTCCATTCAAGTTAATAAGCAACCCCCAGGCATGTACAAAATAATAAACACTATAAAGTTATATGAATAAAAGAGGCACCCGCTTTTTTCAAAGAGCACTGCCGCCTTCTAATAGACACAAACTAGTAAACAATTAACTTGCTGCCATAAAACCAAAATTAAATTATGCTATATACAAACTGATGAAGCCAGTTTAGACCATTTCATAAGATTAAACCCATGTAGTGGCACAAAAACCAAGATATGAAAGATGAGTAATATGAGGGTTGTCTGGAAAGTACCCAGCCATGTAACTAACCATCATTCTCATTATACTCATAATAACAATGGCTACATTTTTTCCAGACAGCCCTAGTATTTTAACAGAAAAAAAGCAGACTATTCATAATAGCAAAAAATTGGAAACAACTAAGATGTCCCTCAATAGGTGAATTAATAAACAAACTGTGGTATATCCAGACAATAGAATACTACCCAGCAATAAAGAGAAATAAGCTATCAAGCCACGGAAAGACATGAATCTGAAATGCATATTGCTAAGTAAAACAAGTCAGTCTAAAAGCCTACATACTTTATGATTCCATTATTTCATTTTCAGGAAAAGGCAACTCTACAGTTTGTAAAAATGATGAGTGGTTGCCAGGTGTTTGGAGAGAGAAGTTGAATCGGTAAAGGGGGTCTTAAGGTCAGTGATACTATTTTGCATGATATTGTAACAAAGTATACATGACGTTGTGCCTTTGTCAGAACCCATACAGAACAAAGAATGAATCTTAATGCATACAAAGTTTCAGGAAATTATTTAAGATGTTGGGAATCCTAGGAAAGAATGCAGACCATGACAAGAAAATCTACCTGTATGACTAATATGAAACAACCTCAAAGAAGAGGGTGGGAAGAAAAGGCACTGACCTAACTAATTCTGAAAACAAAGGATAAACAAAGGATAAAACTAAAGGCAAACGGAATTATACATAAGCATTCTACTCTAGTTAATAAAGTCATTTCCCACAGAGTTATGGGAACAATTCTAATACTGCTATACGTGTATACTAGAATTGAATAAAGTAAGTGAAAGTTGATGGGACACAGCTTCCTAACTGTACATATGTTATACATGCATACCAGAATTGAATCATTCAGTAAATGAATGGAAGCTGATGGGAGACAGCCTCCTAACTGTTAAGAGTAGGAGTTTACAGATAAGTAGTGGGAGAAGGCTAAAATGATATATGTGAAAATGAATTAGTTAGAAACATCAGCATGACCTCATATCTTTAAATATAGATGGTTATACAAAAATATTTGTAAAACTGCTGAGGTAAATGCAAATTGGTACAACCAATATTAAGGGCAGCAAAGAGATTCCTCAGAAAATTGAAAATGGAGCGACCATATGACCTGGCAATCTCCCTTCTGCGTATCTACCCCACAAATTTAAAAACCTTAGTCCATAAAAACATGTGTACCCCAATCTTCATCACAGCACTGTTCATGGTGGCCAAGTCATGGAAACAACCAAAGAGCCCTTTGATAGATGACTGGATAAAGAAGCTGTGGTACATTTACACAATGGAATACTACTCAGCTATAAGAAAAAATACTCCCATTTGAGATCATATGAATGTACCTTGAGATCATCATGATAAGTGAAATAATTCAGACAGAAAAAAAGTAAGAACCATATGACCTCACTTATAGGTAAAATATAAAACTGAAAGCAACAAAGAAACAAAAATTCATGGACATAGTCAATAGTTAGCGGTTACCTGAGGGTAAGTGGGGAGGGGAGTGGAGCTGGTAGAGGAGGGAAGAGGAGCCAAATATACGGTGATGGAAAGAAAACTGACTCTGGGTGGTGAACACACAATGCAACACACAGACAAAGTACTATAGAATTGTATACCTAAAACCTATGTAATTTTTACTAACCAATGTCGCCCCAATAAATATAGCAATAAAAAATATATATTTGTAGACATATGATATACTCAGGTTAATATACACACACGTATTTCCTTACTCTGTCAGAGGAGAGGGCCTATAATAAAATGATACCCCTTTTAAGATGAATCTGGCAAGATTAGAAAGAAATTAACTGGGAAAACATGAGAAATCATCATTCCAGAAAGAAAGAATAAGCAATAAAGACCTTGATATGGAAAGAAGCATGGTAGAAGATGATAACCTTTGATTCCTATTTAGCCATAGAGAAAGAAAAATTAGTTACCAGTACTCTTTTCTCCCCACCCATCGAGATATCCATTAAAAAAAAAAAAAAATTAACCTAACCAAAATCTTAGTGTGAGAAGAAATCTCAAATATAGAAGAAAAACTAGCAAAAATCTAGAACATTATATACTATAGAGTGAAAATATTCATTCTATTCAGCAAGTTGAGGGATTACGTATATCTGGGGCTAGAATAAGTAGGATCAAGAAAATTCAGATCTTCTAAAGATTGTGGCACATTCAACTAGCAAAAATTCCATGTTTTAAAGAAACAATATTAATAAAAAGCATTAATCCATTTATCCCTATAAAATAGTTACACAAAATAAAAATTGAGAAGTTACTCAGTATCTGAAATGACAAATGAGAATGTAATCACTCACTTCTAGTAATTCTGAGACAATAGGCAGAACTTCAGGATTACAGATATCTATGGAGTCATCCCGGTATGTCTTCTTTTTATAACAGATATTACCCAAATGTAGTATTGCTGAGAGAAGAGAAAATATCCTGCAAAAATAAAACCACAAATTACAACTTGCTTATGTGTATTCTCTAAGCTTATTTCCTCCCCAAAATTCTAATCAAGCAAATTAAACAGTACAAATATGAAGTATTTTATCTTCAGAAGGTAAGAAATATGGGCATAGTAACTAAAATTTATTGAGTGCTTACTATGTCAGGCACTGTGAGAAGTGCTTTACACAACCTTAATTTCTGCACTGTACCACTTGTCAGATATATTCATAGTTGTTTGAATGGGACTACTTGCTATTGCCTGACTCTCAGATAAATTTGTTAGAAATGGATTTGTTGCTATTGTCTGAATCTGTAGTGTTTCAAAAGTCCATGCCTTTCTAAATGCTTTTCATCCTAAATGAAATGCCCTTTCTCTACACTATTTCAGACCTACGAAATCACAATCTTTAAGGGAAAGGCCTTGGAATCTATCTATCTATCTATCTATCTACCTATCTACCTACCTACCTACCTACCTATCTACCCACCACCACCCCCACACACACATATGTATGTATGTGTATACATACATATATTTAACCAAGACTACATGATTTTTTTTATTAGTAGTTATATATAAGAAATGCTTTCTTACATCATATTATGATATCCTTGATAAATGTTTTTTAAAAACAGTCTGAGGCCACTGGGGTATCACCTAAAATCAGGCTCCTACTGTGAAACATCTACATGTGGACACACACACACCTCGTTTTGTCCTTCCCTCCTGTTTCAAAGAACACATGCCCCTCTTTCAGTCAACAACTATTCCCTCCACTTGCGATGTCCATCCCATGAACTCCATTTTAACTCAAGAATATCATCATTGTACCGTTTTCCTCTCTCTCACCTGAACCTACAAGAACTTTCTTAACAAAATAACCTCGTTCACTTCTCTCTTACTTTAAAAAGCCCATACTAGATCCCACATCTTTTCCTTCCCTTCACAAACAAGCTTGTTGAAATATAAACTTGTACTCCTTGTCTTAACTTTGTCATTCCCTATTTACTATATCACACCTGCCCCCACTCCCCCACTAAAACGTCTCATAGAGGTTACCAAGGACCTCCATGTCCTATATTTACCTGACATTTCAAAGGCATTTAAAACAATTGAACACTTCATCTAAAAGCCATTCTTGGAAATCCATATATACACACAACTTTGTGCCCTGTCCAGTTATTTCCTTAGGGTAAAGCTGTTCTATTTAGAAAATTTTAACTATATGTTTTCCTAAAACCAGGAACTAGTCTAAATAAAACAAAGATATTACTTTAGGAACCATTACTTTCAGAGGTCCAGAATCAAAATCTATTTCCTAGGTCTAATTTCTCAAATACTGAGAAATTTTTTAAAGCTAAAATCAAAATCCAAGTCAATTGTAAAGGAATAAATCATAAAAGAATTCTGGGTTAAATTAGAAAGAAAACTCAGTATTAACTGAAATACTATAAAAACTAATGAAAGCCAAAAAGACATAAAAGCACAAGTTCCTGAGCCAGTTCTTAAAAACTATTTTTAGTAGTTTATATGGTTGGTAATTACATTGTTTCAGAATTTTGAGTTAAAAATACATCACTTTAATGTTTTCTCACAAATTTGTGATGCGGTCTCCAGAAATAACAAATATGATAAAAGAATCAGTATACTATATATATTACAAAATGATTACCAATAAATATGAATAAGAATCCCTGTTCCCAAAAGCCTTATAATCTTGCATTAGGAGATAACAATAAATAACTATACAATAGGGCAAAATATCTTAAAATATAGAAGGTAGAACAACCCACAATTAAAGATAATTTCTTTCAAAAAGTGGTACTTTAAAGCAAACAGGTTTCAATTCATATGCCAAATTTTAGGCTGCCTGTTGTATTTTGAGGGATTCTGGGGTAGATCTGATTGCAAATGAAAAGAATGTTGTGTTTATTAATACAGTCAGTCACCATCACAGGATAGGGAAATAGCAGTATACATGATATGCCCACTATCCAAAAAATTAAAAGGATTTGAATGAGTGAAAAAAGACATGAATGTCATTCCTTCATGGAATGAAGAAAATAGTAAATGTTTAGAATACAATGTTTAATACCATTAGTCTAGTTAAAATACAAAGCTTGTATTAGGAAACATCTGAGGATAATTAAGTGATAGAGAAGGATCAAACTGAACACCAGGCTTATGCCAGCAGTTTCCAATATGGGAACTGTATAAAAGACATCACTTGGTGTGTCAAAAGAAAATACTGTATTTCCAACATATGTTATCTAATGTAATCTTTAAGAAATAAAATTAATTTTCACTATGATTTAACCCAGTTAGTACTACATTCTGCCAGCAGTACTAGTGAGAAATGCAAAGGGTAATTTAATAAAATGTATCACCTTAGGAAAAAAAACATTATGAAGTTATTGTTTTAGATATCTCTATGCAGTTTTTTTTAGTTTTATATAAATTGAATTAGTTAATAATACTGCTATTCTTTTATATCATCTGAAAAAGAAATGTAATTATTTCAGTGATACATCATACAAGAAAAAATATGGTCTATGTATGAACCGATAAAATCAGCTTGCCACACTTTCCGCCCGAGATGCAAAAGCTGATATATCAGCCCATCACACTAAAAGGATTAATACACAGATTGACACTAATTTAGTCCCTATCTCTATTAGTCACATGTCACATGAGATAAAGGTGGTATCCTGAGGGAAGAATATATCCTGGAGGAAGAATGTAAATAATACAGCATAGAGGAATTGATACAGTACTCTTATTTAGTAATTTTCAAAGGAATTGCAGTTTATGTTGCCAATTAAATGTGTCTGCATACTTACATACTATTATATTACATATTTGGTTTTAACTTATCTTTCATAAAAAGATTCTGGCAAATAGTTGCTAATTGAAGATTCATTCCAATAATGCAATCAGAAGCAAACAAGAAAATGGCAGAGCTGAAATTTTTCTACTCCCAGTGTAAGATTAAAACTTGACAATATAATCAGATCTGACATACTTATTAACACTAATTCCTTTCTCAAATAAAGTTATGTTACTATTTTTTCTGGTGAGAGTCGGGTTATTTGTGTCTTTAATTTTAAATAGTTTGTTTTATTTTAAATATAATTTACTTCATCTTTAATCAGCCTTTTACATTTCTATTTTATATTTAGTACAACAAACAAAATATATTTAGTACAATAGTAAAGACAAATTTACAGAATACAAAGAAAATTATGTTTTATTGATAGGCATGCCTTAATAAGTTTAGAGATATGTGATACAGAAAACAAGAAATTGTAAAAACAGTGTTATAAAATACCAATTTTTAAGTAAGATCCATGGAGAGGCTTCAGAGGCACCATGAACTCTTACACTTATATGCAAATGTTTATTGATGTATATTTTACAGAAAGAAGAGCTGTTGCTTTCAATTGATTCTCAAAAAATCTCAAAGAATATATGACCAAAAAAAGCAAGTCTTTTACAAAAATTAATTTTCTAAGCAATACCAAAGATAAAAGAGGTACTAGATCAGGGATATAACAAAACTCTTTCAAAGGAAAAGGGAAGAAAAATTTTTTTGAAACACAAATAATAATTTGTTTTCTACTAAGAGTATAAGAATATAATAAATAAACTCACTGTCTTCGTGTCTTGGGAAGAAAGCCTACCATTTCCATAGCCAGTTGTAAGCGTTCAAAGTCATGCCTCAAATCTTCCCCCTCCACTGTGAAACAATCCTGCTTATTTAAGAAAAAAAAGGGGGGGAATCAAGATTACCAATTGAAAACTAACATAAGCCACTCAGAAATAAAGTAATTTTAGGTGAGTATATCTACATATAAAACTAGAGCTGACGAAATATTTAAGACACAATAAAATTCATTAGATCTTTTATCTTACTATAGGTATGCAAACTAAATACATACCTACCAAAACACCAGTAAGTTACCTTTTTTCTCCCTTTCACAATCACCAAGGCAAGATTCTCAAAAGTAATGCATGACATCACGTTTGATTTTGAATACGGTAGTTCTGAGGAGTTTTGGAGACTCAAAGCATTTCAGAGAGCTCAAATGCACAAATAAGTATTATTTATTCAACAAATATTTAATAAATGCCTATGCATATGCAAGTCACTGAACTAGATCCTGGGACACAAAAATAAATTTTAGAAGAGGCAGTAATTTAGTTGAGAAATGGAGCCTAGATTTATATGATATAAAGATGTTTATGTTATATCAATATTAGATACAATATAAATAGTTCCTAATGAAGTAATGTAAACAACACTTAATCAATCAGCCAAAGAAACAAGTTTATGTGATACTACAAAAACCTGCAAAGAATACACATCATACAAGTCACTAAAAATAGTTGTGGACTACCAAATAAAATAATACCTTTTTAGAGTAACCTGTTTCAGTTCCCAAAAAAGTCAAACATTAATACTGTACTCACAAGTCTTTAAAACCCTTTACTATATGTTATCATAGTCCATTACACTTACATTTTCAAAAAGCTCCTCACATATATTTACTTTTAATGCCTATACTCCTACTTAATGTTGTATCAAAGTACTCAATAAATGCATGAACTGTTATCTGTAGTATTCACTATAGATCTCCAGCATCAAGTCAGTGCCAAGTAATGGGTAATTATTAAAGTCAATATATAATCACTGAATTATTAAGTATTGAATTGAATGAAACATTTCTTTTTGAGAAATAAAGTGCTGATTTATTCTTTTTTAATATTTATCAAACATTTACCACGTACAACCTGCTTCAGACACTGTAAGAATGAGTTAATAAATAGATCTAGATAGTTTAAATTTAAGTATTTAGGTTTACAATGCTGTTAAAAATGTTTATTCTCTATATGGAAAGGTACACATGCATAGTTTAAAACTTTAAATTCACCCCAAAAAGAGATACTTCCCAAGAATCCATGCATTTGTCTGCCTGTAAAATTTTTGGCGGGGAAGCTGGGATGGCTCAGTGGGTTAAGAGCTCACTTTGCAGCCCTGGGGACTGAGGATCGAGTCCCGGCCCCAGCCCATGAGGACTCATATGCTGAACTGGGGAGTTCTCTCTCTGTCTCTGTATCTCTCTATCTCTCTCTCTATCTCTCTCTCTCTCTCTCTCTCTCTCTCTCTCTCTCTCTCTCTCTCTCTCTGTCAAAAACAATAAAAAAAATTTTTTTTGGCAAGCAATTTTAAGACACATTTCTACAGCATGACAATGTCCTACTCACTACAAAATTTTAACATGTTTTACCTACAGTAAAGTTTTTCATTTAAAATGCTCTTGCTTCTCTTCCCACTACACCACAAACAGCTGATTCACTTTATAACTTAGTGACCATTATTCTATAAGAAATAAGTAATGTGGGGAGGGGAAGCTAAGCTGCCACTTGTGTAAACTCAATCACATAGCAATGATTCTCATATCTAAAAGTGTTCTTATCTGCTTCCAAAATCAATATAGCAATGTACAAGGGTTGTCCTGCATTTACCCAGCCATGTTAACGGTTTTCATTATATTAACAATGGCTGGATTTTTTCCAGACAGCCCTCAGATGTATAATATTGAGAAAGTAAATTGAAAGAAGCACTAAAATATAAATACACTTATATTTGCTGTTAATCTATAATCAACTATTCTTCAGAAACACAAAGTGGTCTCAGTAAACACCAAAATCACATTTTTTTTAAATGGATACTTAATTGTTTCCCTGATGACAATGTGTATTAGAAAACATAAGGATGGATTCATTTGCCAGATTTATGTTAATCTGGCGTTCCTATGGAAGTGGACCATGGGATTAAGATTCAGTACAAATAACAAGGGGATGAAAAAGTAAAACAGAGAGGGCAATATAGCCAAAACAGGGTACAATATTAAAGTAGCTACCATAGTGGGTAACTGGAGTTTAATCCCAAAGTAAGCTCTACGAGACAGTGTAAAATATACAAAGGTGAGCGATCTAGAGCATTTATATGCTATCTCCCATCAGTCCCCAGTGGAAGACTTCTGGAAAGAACTGGAGTGAGGTGTTAATTCCATACAAAAACACAAAAGCCAAGGTTCTGGGAAAGTCTTCAGGCATCAAAATACAAATACCAGCTGATAGAAGTCATTCAGAAAACAATGAACTATTAAATTTTAAAGGATAGAGAACCCGGGATGGCTCAAAGGGTTACGCTCTCGCTTTGCAGCCCAGGGACCAAGGATTGAGTCCCAGCCCCAGCCCCTGTGGACCCATATGCTGAACTGGGGTGTGCTTCCCATGCAGGAGGCTCCCAATTCAGTTTTCACCACCACCCATGGGCCCCCTGTCAACCCCAGACTCAAGAGGGTGTGTCTCCCATGCAGGAGGGCCCCAGTTCAGTTTTCACCACCCCACATCAGCCCCTGGCTCAAGGGGGTGTGCCTCCCATGCAGGAGGCCACCAGCTCAGATCAGGTCCTGTGTGGCCCCCACCCACCTATGTGGACTGAACCCATGTCAAAAACTGATGGCATACAACTATGGAGACTACTCTGGGCCCTTCCCCTTCTCTCTGTCTGTCTCTGTCAAAAACAATACAATAAATCTTTATTAAAAAAAATTTTTTAAGGATAAGGCAGGGAAAATAACCCACAACTATTAACAACCCAATCCACTAAAAGAAGATAGCTGATTTCTCTTGTCCAACTCAGCTCAAGCTCTTGTATTACTTGATAACATGCCACACTGCATACTCCCCACAAACACACCAAATTGTTCTTTCATGCTATCAGCATTTTTTCCCTTTGTATGAAATGATGAGAAGGCTTTCTCACAAGTACTCATGATAAATAAGCCTGGAACGCAGTAAGCATTTAATGTAGGTATGAGGGAGAGAAAGTGAAGGATATAATCAAATTAAACTTATTTTTTCTATGCTGACTTTAGAATGGTATTTGGAAAACCATTCTATTTATAACTACCAGTTGATAGCATAGAATATAAATCACAATCCTTACTTGACTTTTAGAGCTAGTAAAGATACTAAAGATCATTTAAGAAAAAAATATATATAAAGAGCATAACTAGAATCCCAGTTACACTACTAACTTACTTTACCACCATGGAAGAAGTCACTTAAATTCTGAGCCACCATTGCTTCTTGTGTGAAAGGTAATTATACTAACTGCAACCAGGGGTTTTATGATGATCAAATATAATATAGATGTTAAAGTGGTTTTTAAATGGAAAAATTGCAAATAAAAATTGTGTAGTAAGACTGGCACAAGGTGAGGAGTAAAACCAGAAAGGCCATATTTGAAGGAGTTATCACAAACTTATAAAATGACAGACAGAGAATGACAGTAAGAGAGAGTCTTTATGCTGTAGAAATACTGAAAATAAAAGAAATGAAAATATGGATTCAAGGGATCCTGCCCAAATTGCGTCAGGATCTACCTGCATTATAGCAGGTCTACTCCTTGGGGAAATAGGCTGCCAGGTATTACGTTTGAGTTCCTATTCATAATGAATTGGAGGCAAACAAAGTTTATTTAGTTTGTCTCAAAATGCACTATGAAAAAGAGCTTAAAAAGAGAAGTATCCTCAGACTGCTTGCTTGGATTAATTAACTCATGAGAAAAAATAACAGAAATAAATCAAAGTTCAATCTAGGGTGCCAAAAACATGTATACACATTTTAAGAAAAAAAACAAAACAAAACACTATTAAAATTGTAATACTATATATATAACAATAACAAAAGATAAATGCAAGTCACATTTGACTTCTGCAGTTACAAGAGGTGGTCAAAATCATTACCTTCAGTGTCCAGACAATTCTGATTATGATGAACTACTGCTTGAGCAACGTTGACCAAAGCGTCCCACCTATATGGCTGCACATGCCATTTCAATTTACCATGTGTCTCAAACTCATCATGAATGTGTGCGATAGTTAGGTGTATTGGAGGTTCTGTTGCATACTCATGCCTCCATTGTCGCTGTACTTCCACAATGTTCTTAAATTTCAAATACCACTTGAAAATGGTCCTGTGCTCCTCAAACAACAAGCATGTCTCCGCCATTTTCTTTAACTGTCCTGCCTATCATATGGTGATGCTAGCATTCATTTGATTAATGCCATCTTTTGAGTGAACATTATATTACACATTGCTACCATAATTCAATTCAACTTCAAGAAGTAACACATAGATAACATCTCTTAAAATGTACAAACATTTTTTGCCACCCTAGTAGATCTGAAAATACAGTAAGCAGAAGGATAATGATGAAAGTGATGTTAAGGAAGTACCAAAGTATGGCTACAAAATCCTTCTAAAAGAAAAAGGTGGATAATGATGAGTTCAATGGTAGCAGCAATGGTGGAAACATTTATTGTGCATTTACTAAGTATTAACATGTTGTGTACAGCGGGGTTTAAACCCTCATACCCCTCTGTTCCGGCAGGTATTTAAATGAGACCACGTTGAAATGAACTCTTCTCTTTAAAATGCTATTGCTTCCATATTATTTATAACTTTTCAATGAAATTTTTTGTACTTACGTAAATTTATCCATTGATAATATTTGCTCGTTATATATCAACCAAACCTCATTAATGAAATAAATCTTGCAAAAAATAAAAGGTCAAGTGTAAAAACGAGAATTCTTGTTACCCGTCCTTAACGCATGGCTCAGAAAAAAACGAAGATTCTTGTGATCCGTATGCAATGTGTTAAAGAGCTCTATCGAGCTTTTTAGATGTCTAATTCAATACTCACAAAAGTTCAGGTAAGACCATTATTAACCCTTTAAATAGATGATGAAAACAAAAAAATTAAGTGACCTACTCAGGTTCTCAAAACCAGTAAGTGGGTGAGCCAGTACTCAACCCAGGTCTGTCTAATTCAGAGCTCAAGTTCTTAAGCATTACTTAGACTGTCTAAAGCAAGCTCATCCAACCTGCAGCCCACAGGCCCCATGTAGCCCAGGATGGCTTTGTATGCAGCTCAACACAAACTCGTAAACTTTCTTAAAATATTATAAGATTATTCTGCAATTTTTTTTTTTTTTTAGCTCATCAGCTATGCTTAGTGCTAGTGTATTTTATAATATGTGTGGCCCAAGACAATTCTTCTTCTTCCAATGTGGCTCAGGGAAGCCAAAAGATTGGACACCACTGGTCTAAAGGATAGCAGATCTGTTCATAATTTCACTTTTGCTCTGCACAAGCAATCAAGTCTCATACTGACCATGGAATTCCAGGTCTCCTACCTACTTTCTAATGAGCTAGGCACAGTCACTTGGTGTACTAAGTGAAAGGTGGAACCATATCAAGAGTGGCAAAACTGCATACAATTTTTCTACTAAAATTTAGAATCTATAAATTTATATGTCTAAAATCTATTTTCCAACATATTAAACCTAAAACAATAAATTACTTAGATTTACTATTAAATGGTAATGCAATTAAAAATTATCCAAAGGAAAAAAATTATTGTCCACAACTACTGATCTTTTTCAATTCTAAAATAGTTTAGTTTTGTAGTTAATGGAGTTTGTAATCACATGCAGTAAGAATTAAAGTCATGGTTATTTAAAGCAAGGACTACCGGTAAGCTATGTTATGTTTTCAGAATGACTAGTTAATAAATTAGTTTAGTTAATTAATAGACACAAATGAGTGTGCGTTTTCAGCCTTTTACATAAGACTTAACTGTAAACTAAAGAAAATAAAAAACAAGTTTTTGTGCTCTAAACTAAATTCAATTGAAATAACTCACTTTAAAATATAAAATTATTTATTTATTTTTTCTATTTTTTAACTGAACTGGGGGCCTCACCGCATTTGGGAAGCACACCCCAGTTCAGCATGTGGGTCCGCCTGGGCCGGAGCCGGGATTCGATCCTCGGTCCTCGGGGATTCAAAGCGAGTACTTAACCCGCTGAGCCATCCCGGCTTTCCCATAAAATAATCTTACTTATAGGAATTTCAATTCTTAATTTTTGGAAAATTACATAAAAGCTGTAGCCCTTCTTGCTATTAAAAAATTCAAAGAAAAATATACATGCAGTCATTATGTAAAAGACTGTTAATTGACACATAAAACAGAAAAGATGTAACTTTTAAAAATAAATACTACTCATATGAGTAATAAAACCATTTAAAAATTAAAAAAGAAACAGGAAAGCCGGGATGGCTCAGTGGGTTGAGCGCTCGCTTTGCAGCCCTGGGGACCAAGGATCAAATCCCGGTCCCGGCCCGTACAGACCCATATGCTGAACTGGGGTGTGCTTCTTATACAGGAGGCCTCCAGCCCAGTTCCCGCCCTGCTCAGCCCTCGCCCACCTGTGTGGAACGAAACCATGCCGAAATATGATAATACATGCAACTAAGGGGACTACTCTGGGCCCTCCCCCTTCTCTCTGTCTGTCTCTCTGTCAAAAACAATGAAATAAATCTTAAAAATAAAAAATGTCAAGAAATAAAACACCTGTAGTTCATAAGGATCCACATCAATTATGAAATCAGGAATGCAATCAATTTATTATTTGTCAAATAAATACTGAATATAGCCTAAATGTCAGCAGAAAAAAAATCCAATAAAATCGAAACTGACTGGTTTTTAATCAACAAACCATATACATAAAAATCAGTTTTGGGAAAGCCGGGACGGCTCAGCGGGTTGAGCGCTCGCTTTGAGGCCATGAGGACC
>PVKE010009964.1:0-43570 GCA_004027555.1 Craseonycteris thonglongyai | reverse complement strand
GTGGGCACCAGATATATGGTGGTGGAGGGGGAGCTGATTCTGGGAGCTGGGCACATAATACTATGCATGGGTGATGTGATGTGGACTTGTACATCGGGAAACTATCTAATTGTTACCAACCAATGTCACCCCATTAAATTTAACAATAAAAAAAGGATACTTCTTTTCTGAAACATTTACCAACTCTTTATAGTATGCATAATAAATCTCTCTATTCAAACACTTTCAACATAGTAGCAAATATTAGAGACACTTGCTATATTTTCCTTAATTCTCTTCCTTTTCAGTGTAAACATTTTTAGTTTTTTCAGTACTCACTCAAAAGACATGGCAAGTCAATTTTCACTCTTCTGATAAACAGTCTCTGATTATAATCCTTATTTCTCCTCTTGAATGCAGGAAACTAAGACCTGAACTCCCAGGTTGAACGCTTCAGACTTCTCCTACCACTTGTTTTCTAGGCATTATGTTTCTACAAATGTAGTCTCAACTAGCACTGGCTTTACCAAGTTAGTGATTTGTTCATTTATTTTAGTAGCTGATTTATTGTTAAATTAAAAAAATGTAAAAACCACCACAAAATCATTCTTCCAGACTTTTAAAAGAGTACAGCAAGAAACTACCCAACAAATGTAGGAAATTAGAAACTGATTACGAGAATGGAAGGAGTAGATAAACAATGTGGAAAGGGGAAAGGTGGACAGTGCCTACATGGATGCCTGGATTGCTGTTTTCCTAAGAGAACTAACTCAGTTATGCACAGTGCTCAAAGTATACTAAATTTATGCTTATCTTAATGATTCTAAGGGCATTCAGAACCTTGAAGTGCCTCAGGTTCATCTTTATGAATATTTATTATCACTGTGTCACAGTGAGCTGCCTGCAGCATTCGCGTGAAGATGTATTTGTGGATTTGATTACACTGAAGCTCTGTGGAACTGCGTGCTAATAGACTACTATTAACCGAAGCCTTGATATGTAAGTGCTCACTGCGGCATTTTCTAGTTTTTATATGTGTATATAATTATTTTCTAAATTAGCATTCCTAAAGAGGATGACATGTTAAATTGCATTCAGAAAAAAAAAAAAAGTAAATAAAATTAGTAATGGATAAGAACTTTAGAAGCCAGTCATTGTATCTTCCTCTTGGTAAAGGGAACATCAAATAGAGGCTTACAAAGGCTGTCCGGAAAGCATCCAGCTATGTAACCGTTCTCATGAGACTGACAATGGCTGGATTTTTTCCAGACAGCCCCAGTAAAGAAGTCAGTAGAGTGATACCCCCAAAACAAATGTGTCAATTATGCATGAGCACCAGTGGCTGGCTTTACTTGGGATGGACTAGAGAGAGCAGTGCCTCTCAAACATTAGTGTTCACAAGAATCACTTGGGAAACTTGTTAAACGCCAACTCCCAATTAGCAGCCCTGCAGGGTGGGCTAAGAGCTGGCATTTTCAAGCTCAAGCTCCAAATTATGCCCAGAGTGCTTATCTTTGAGTGACACACTACAGTGACAGAGGCTTGGAACACGCAGCTTTTGGAACTTCCTATATGTCTAGCTTCTATGGCTCCAACCACCATTCACCAAAAGCTCAGGAAAAAATTGTGGTCATACTAAAGAGCTGAGGCTGTGCCCTTCACTTAGAGAGTCTCGCTGGGTGTCATAAAATCAAAATGGAAAGATATTTGTGTCTCAAAACATTTCTCATCATTCATGCATCGTATTATGTGCCCATAACTCAGTATCAGTTCCCCTTCCATCACCTGATATCTAGTTCCCACTCCCCCCTCCCCCCACAACTTTCCCCCACTCCTCCCCACTTCTCCAGGTAACCACAAAACCATTGAGTGTATGAATGATGTGATGTGGACTTGTACATCTGTAAACTATCTAATTGTTACCAGCCAATGTAACCTCATCAAATTTAACAATAAATTAAAAAACAAAACAAAAAAACAAACAAAAAAACAAAACATTTCTCATCTGAGCTCTTCCTAAAATGGTAGACTTTCAAACACAGCTCTTATCCATGGATTCAAAAACCAAACAAAAAAACTTCCTATTGCAGAACTTAAGCCTCTAACTTCAACATATAAAGTTATCTTTTCTTATTCCTCTTATGCATAATTTTTTACTGAGTTTCACTGAGTAAAAAATTTCATTTTGACATACAGTTTTTTTTTATTCTAAGTTATGGTCAAAACTAACTTTCATTTCCTGAAAGAAGACAGCATAACTTGAAAATGCCACATCAAATTTATATCTTGAAAACATTAAAAATAGCAAAAGTTTGTGTGCTGAGAGCTAGTATAGATGTTTTTAAAGTAGTTGATTCCTCCAAGTAGATTAGGCATTCCACCTCACCTACATTTGTATTCATATTATTAATTTGCATGGAAAATCTATTTTGATTAGAAAGATGTAAAACTGTAGGTGAATTCTAAATTAGTTGAATTTTAAAATAACAGGTTTTCATAAAGCACACATTAAATATTCAAACAGTTCTCTTTGAGTTTAGTCGGGTTATTATTTTGATACTTTGTTTTAATTCAATCACTTTAAAAATATATTCAGTTTTATTTAAAATACATTTCAATATGTGTTATATGAACAAATTACACACTCAAGTTATAATTTATTTTGAGTATTTGTGTTTATGTTCAGCAAAATGATTCATTTTAGCTTTTTTAGATTTGTTTGCATCTAATATAGTTCATACAATAATCATGTTGAACAGTTCACCTTACATATTAGAATTTTTTTTAATTCACAATCATTTTAGAACTCATAACCTGACATCTCAGACAGCGTCTTTCTCTCTTCTCTCTCTTTCTCTCTCTCTCTCTCTCTCTCTCTCTCTCTCTCTCTCTCACACACACACACACACACACACACACACACACACCCCAATTCACTGTTATTGCCATGATTGGTGTTTCTCTGCCCTCTTTTGGTAGGAAATGAGATATCCCTTTGTTAATTTTAAACTTACCTCTGGTTAAGTGCTTTTCTCTCTCACAGAACTGTAGTTCAAAATACTTTATGAAGCAACTGGACAGATCACTAAGAGTTGTCCTGGCATGTCCAAAGGCTTCTAAGATGGACAGGGCCTGCAGTAAAAGAGAAACAGTTATTAAACTACTCGCTTTTTTTTTATTTTTTACATAAAATTAGAGAATAATAGCAAAGATATTTCATTATCTCAGAGGCTCTCCTTTGTTCACATGATATCATGCTGAATTTTTCAGGACATCCTGAACGAAACGTAAGCTACAGTGAGTGGTCTTCCCTGATCTGTACTTTTGCTTTCCATGTTTTCAGAGACCTGCAGTCAAGCATGGTTAAATACATTAAATAAAAAATTCTAGAAACAATTCATAAGTTTTCAATTCCACACCATTCTGAGTAACATGATGACATGGCCAGTCATCCCACCCAGGAAGTGAATCAACACCCTGTCCAGTGTGTCCACACCGTACAAATATGCTACAACCCGGTAGTCACTTAGTAATAATATCAGTTATCAGATCAGCTGTGGAGGTATCACAGAGCTTGTGTTCAAGTAGCCCTGACTTACTTAATAATGCCACATTTACATAACTGTTATTATAAGATACTGGTAGAGTTGTTTTATTATTATTAGCTTGCATTTTTAATCTCTCACTATGACTAACATATAAATTAAACTTTATCATTGGTATATATGCATAGAAAATGTATACATAGGTAAAATGTATGTATAGAAAACTATATACAAGTTCTGACAATTAAGTTTATGAACTCTTCCTAGATAAAATACTATGTGACTCCTTGCTGAATATCACTGTGGTCACCTTTGAAGTACTCCGCCGGGAAAGCTATGCACACATGCCAATACCTAGTCCACCCTTTAAAGCAATTTTGGAACTCTTTCTGAAATGGTCAACAGAGCCATTGTCCTATTACCCTTGATGTCCTTAATTTCATAAACATATCTTCATTTTCATATTTCCTTTACCTTCAGGTAAAGAAAAACATCATTGGGGGCCAGATCAGGTAAGTAGGAAGGTTGTTCCAATAGTCACTTGTTTACTGGCTAAAAACTCCCTCATAGATTGTGCCATGTGAGCTGGTACATTGTTGTGATGCAAGAGCCATGAGTTGTTGGAGAAAAGTTCAGATCATTTTTGTGTAATATTTTCATGCAGCCTTTTCAGTACTTCCAAATAATCAACTTGGTTGACTATTTGTCCTTTTGGTACAAATTCATAATGAACAATCCCTCTAATATCAAAAAGGTTAGTACCATTGTTTTGACTCTTGATTTGGACTGAGAACTTTTTTGGTCATAGAGAATTGGCTGACTTCCATTGTGCACTTGGACACTTTGTTTCAGGATCATATTAGTACACTCATCTTTCATCACCGGTAATAACACAGCCCAAAACATCATCTTGCCTCTTCAAAAGGTTCTAGCAAACTTTTTGACTCTCCTTTGCTTTTGTTTATTGGTGAGCCCCTTCAGGACCATTTTTAAACATACCTTTCTCATGCCAAGACTTGTAGTGAAGATCTTCCTGTTTCTCTATTGATGTTTACTTAGTCTGCTATGCTTCTCAGTCAGCCAATAATTAAAAAAATATATATTTATTTATTGTTCTTGACAGAAAGAGAGAGAGATACAGTCAGAGACAGAGAGGAGGGGGAGGGCCCACAATAGTCTCCATAGTTGCGCATCATTGGTTTTTCCACATAGTTTCATTCCACAGGTGGGCGCGGGGCTGCACAGGGCAGGAACTGGGCCGGGGTCTCGCCCCAATGAGAACTGAACTGGGGGCACTCCCCAGCTCAGCATATGGGTCCGCACGGGCCGGGGCCAGGATTTGATCCTTGATCCCCAGGGCTGCAAAGTGAGCGCCTAACCCACTGAGCCATCCCGGCTTCACTCAGCCAATGATTTTGAAGGACAATTTGACAAATTTTTGCAATGTGTTCATCAATACTGCTCATTTTACTGTTTGACTTTACCTCTCCTTATCAGTGACACTTTCTCCTCAGAAAAATGTTTAATCCATTTGTACGCTGCCTTTTATTTTTCATGGTATTATCTGCAGCAACTTGGACTAACATGTCCCTGATTTTACTTCCACTCTTGCCAAGTTTCACACAAAACTTAATGTTTCCTTGGTGTTCAAATTCAATAAATCCCACATTCTGGCAATGGCACACACATAATAATGAACGCCACTCAGCAAGACACTGCCACACATCGACACGAACACAGCTGTGAGACACTGATATAGCAAGGTTATGTCACCTTACCAACTTGTTCGTACAATGCTGCCAACATAAGCACGCAGTGGCAAGTTTGTGCTCTTAATTGTCAGACCTCATATACCTATATAATTTGCTTTTGTGGCTTTGGAAGGAAGAACTTAGTGTTAATACAAGCTATAGTCAAATTTCTTAGACAAATAAATTCACTTAAACATTAGACACTAATTTTATTTTAACTCTTATTTACACACTCATTTCAAACTGAGACCCTACATACCCTTACCTCTACTCCAGGGGTTTCCAACCTTTTGGCTTCCCTGGGCCACACTAGAAAAATTGTCTTGGGTCACACATAAAATATATTAACACTAACAATAGCTGTTGAACTTAAAAAAAAGCAAAACATGTCATGTTTTAAGAACGCTTATGACTTTGTGTTGGGCCACATTAAAGCTGTCCTGGGCTGCAGGTTGGACAGGCTCGCTATAGAACAAAGACCACCTTTTGTCTTACGATAATTGTGCCTACCGGTATGATAATGACGGTGGCCAGGCAATTCTACAAAAAGTATGAAATCTGGAGAGGTAAAGGTTTTTTCCCATCTCTAAGATATAGATAATATTAAATACAGTTCTAGCATCAGTCACAAGAGGGAGCACAATAATCCCTTATTGGTGATAACATTTTTTTGAGAATTTTATTCTAAATTAAAACAAAAAACAAAAAACTTTGCTTTTAATTTTTTTCATTTTCTAGATGCTGCTAGACTAAGTCATTCAATTCACCTAGAAGTAGTTTACATTTAGAAAGATTATATAAAACAGCACTGATGTTACTCAAAAGTGATGAGTTATGATAATGGTGAAATATGTTAAAATACCTATTTTGGGTGAAGAAAATTCAAACATTGGCAAAATACTGATCAAAGACATGAAAAATAAATGGTATTCTCTAATTTGTCCAAAAATAAAAATCCTCATCACATGACACAAAGTTAAATGCATAAAAATTTTAAAACCAGTGCTTGTCTAAGAAACCCAAATATGGGGAAGCTGGGATGGCTCAGTGGGTTAAGCGCTCACTTTGCAGCGCTTGGGACCTAGGATCGAGTCCCGGCCCTGGCCCATGTGGACCCATGTACTGAACTGGGGAGTGCCCCCAGTTCAGTTCTCTCTCTGTCTGTCTGTCTGTCCCTCTCTCTCTCAAAAACAAATAAATAAATAAACTTTAAAAAAAAAAAAAAAAAAAAAAAAGAAACCCAAATAAGGGAAACCGGGATGGCTCAGTGGGTGAAGCACTCACTTTGCAGCCCTGGGGACCGAGGAAGAATCCTGGCCCCGGCCCATGTGGACCCATATGCTGAATTGGGTGGGGTGTGTTTCCCATGTGATAGGCCCCCAGTTGGTTTTCACTCCCAGTTCAACCTCTGGCTGGAGGGGGCGTGCCTCCCATGCAAGAGGTCCCCAGCCCACCTGTGTGGACTGAAACCATGTTAAAAACTGATGATATACAACTATGGAGACTGCTCTGGGACCTCCCTCTTCTCTCTGTCTCTATCTGTCTCTGTCAAAAACAATAAAATAAATCTTTTTAAAAAAAGAAAAAGACCCCCCCCCCCAAAAAAAATCTATTTTTGAAGTTTAAACTTTTGGAGAAAAACATACTATATCTTTATAGCAATTCCATGATTTGCCTATTTATAATAAACTCATTTAAAATTTGTAATGAATTGGAAGTAGTAATGGAAGAAATTTTTTCTGAAAAATAATTTTAAATGGTATTTATGAAGATCATTTTTGTCTCTTTTTCAATAATTTAATATTAAATCAATATATAGTAAAATTAATTGTGTGATTACATCACAGTTTACATATTTAATTTAAATATTGAACTTAGTATATTTAAAGCTGTTTAAAATTCATTAAAAGGATTGGAATAAATTTTTAAAAATATTTTGGCTTTTAGTTGTTTAAGTGCTGTATCTGATAACAAACTGATTTTTTATTATTACAGAAAGTGCATTAAAGATAACCAATGGCATGTGCTCAAATAGGAAGCATAAGTAAATGGTTCAATGCATGTGCTTTAGAGTGAGAAGTAGCTGCCCTCACATTTCAGTTGTGCTAAAGACAAAGAATATCATATTGAATAAATTTCTGAAATTCCCTGAACTCCATTTCCTTTATTCTAACACAGGAATATCTCCTTCAGTGGTCATAAGTATCAGGGGTTTAAGACCCTCAGATTGGTACCTGGCACATACTACACATTCAACATAGGAGGGCTGTCCAGAAACCATCCATGTAACAATTCTCATTATAATAAGAAGAACTAGATTTTTTTTCGGACAGTTCTCGTATTACAAAGGTTAATTTTATTTATGTTAATAATAATAGGAAACATTTATATTGTACTTACTATGTGTCAAACACTATTCTAGGTTTTATATGTAGGCGATCTGACAGTTATGTTTGTGAACTCACCATGTGCTTTCACTGGCAGCACTGTACAAACAACTCAGTAAGATTTCATAACCTTGGTATATCAGTGTCTCCAGCTGTGTTCGTGTCAATGTGTGGTGCTGTCTTGCTGAGTGGTGTTCATTATTGTTGCATGTTTTTTGAGTTGTTGCAAGAATGTTGTAGCTTGAGTTAGCTCAATGAACAAACATTAAATTTCTTATTAAACTTGGCAATAGGGGAAGTGAAATCATGGACATGTTAGTCCAAGTTTATGAAGATAATGCTACGAAGAAAACAGCAGTGTTAGGCATTCCAGAAAGAGTTCCCAAATTACTTTGAAGAGTAGACTACGTGCTGGCATAGGTTTATAGCTTCCCAAGGGGAGTTTTTCGAAGGTGACCTTAGTGATAGGCCACACTACACATTGCTACTGTAATTCAATTCAAGTTTGAGAAGTATCACATAGATAACATCTCTTAAAATGCGTATACATTTTTACCCATCCCCAGTGTGTGTATTTGTGTGTGTGTGTGTGTATGTATGAATGAGGGCTTCCTAGAAAAAAATCCAGATATTCTTAATATAATGAGAATGGTTATATGGCTGGATATTTTTCAGATAGCCGTTGTATAGAAAGTTATATATAAACATATATGTGTATATATGCATGTGTGCATATATGTGTTTGTGTGAATGTGTATACATACATTTCTTTTAATCCTCACTAGTGTTTCCATTTTACAGAAAAGAAAATTGAAATATTAAGTAACTCTCCCAAGGTTCAGAGCTTATAAATAGTAGAATTTGAAAAGGAGCAATTTCTCTGCTAAAATTTGTGTATTTAATTACTGCACACTAGGACTTTTAATGCTACAATAACAATAAAGATACACAGTAATTAATGTTAAACTAAAACCATTAAACAAAATATAAACACTCATATGACTTTCTCTCCTTATGCACTTCCGGCCCATAATTCAAGATTAAAATACTGAACTCCTGAAATAACCAGTAGTTTGTATCTTTAATTAGCCACTTGGCCAATAGGTGGCACTAAATAGATGTGTTAAGACAGGCAGTACAACCTGTGGTCCAGGATGGCTTTGATGCAACCCAACACAAATTCTTGAGACATTATGAGATCTTTTTTTGACTTTATTATTATTATTTTTAGCTCATCTGCTATTGTTAGTGTTAGTATATTTTATGTATAATCCAAGACAATTCTTCTTCCCATTTGGTCCAGGGATGCTAAAATGTTTGTCATTGCTGTGTTAAAGAGAAATATCGAAACACAAAACTAATATTAATTCCACCATTTATTTGACTTTGAAACAAAATAATGAGAATATTGTAGTGGAATAAAACTTTATATAAAAATATGTAGGCAAAGGGAAATAAGTATCTATTTCCTCAGTACTTACTAATTCAAATTTTATTGGCATAATATTTTCATATTTATATTGTTTAGTGTTTTTGCATAAAAGTTTAACAGTTATGCTACTAAAAGTTATGCACTAGTATCATGGTAGTCACCTATGTATTTTCTAAAAGTAAAAACCTGTCCTTCTCAGTAAAATATAACAACTTAATCAAGTCAACCCCACCACTTTGCTCTGTGAAGACAATTGCTCAGTAAATGTTTAAGTAATTTGAATGGAATTGAATGTTTCTAAAAGTTGAAACTCAACTGGGCAAGAATTAGTGAAAAGTCTCAGGCTGCTTTTTTCCCCCAAAACATAAAATTTGTTCTAATAAACCTATTGTCATGGAAGGTCCCCTGCTTTCACAGTTTAAAATTCAAATACAGGGATTATAAACAACAGCCTTCTTAACTGGTCTTATCTGCTTTGAAACTGTACAGGAGAACAAAAACAATATCTATGGTGAAAGAATTCAAACTCTTCTGCTCACTGACGAAAGCATACTCGAAAGTCCTTTGCAGAGGCAGAATATAGACCTACATAGTCTTTAAAGATGGGCAAATAAAGTATAAGATTAAAATTCAGAAATAGCACAGCTTTGTGTCCCTTTAATATACAGGTATCACCTGCATCAAATGATCAGTATCATCTTTGGAGCTCAATGCTGGGCGCTCCCTCACTTTCCAGATACCTCTCTGCACCCTTGTCATAGAGAATACTGTTTATCATGACAACATAAAGTTTATAAATGGCCAACTTTCTCCCAAATTCCTCCACTTTGTTTTTTTGCTTCCCACACTCCAGATTATCATCTTTAATTTATAAATCTTTAATTATGTCATTGATGTAAACCACAAGAAAAATGGTTGCTACTCCATAGCTTCTACAAGATTCTCTGCTGAGAAACATCCCAATATGTCCTCCCTTTTACATTCCTACCGTTCTTTCACTATTTATTCTTTGGTAACTGCTAACTAGAATAACTTCCAATGTCTGTATTTCTCTCAAACTGTACTAAGTTTCTGGGCAAAAGCAGCTAGTCTAGCTCACCAGTTTTTCCAAAGGAAGATACCATGTGTATCTTCCATGTGTAGTGCTCACATGGCCCAGCATCACGCACTGTGTTCATCTGGGTGGTACCTTAGAGAGATGTCTCACCCTCTCTCATCTGCTTGAATCAGCTCTAATTCATCCCACTTGCTTCTTTCCTTTCAGGGTCACCTAATAAAGGTGCCTTTCCTTTCATTTTGCACTGAACGTCAAGCTTTCTACTAAATAGCTCCATATATCAAGGATGCTCTTTTCTACTCATCTCCTTAATCAGTTTCTTCCATGCAGCTCATCTTTTAAATGTACATAATTTCACTAAACCTATGTGACATTGTAAAGATTCATAGTCAATTCATAAATTCATCTGATGCTTGCATGTAATTCCCACACATTTGGATGCTGTGCAAAACTGCGGCTGGGTAATTTTCAAGAATGTCTCAGACACTGAATGATATTCATGCAAATGATAATTGAAAGGGAAACCCCCTCCCCACAAAAAGGAAATTGACATAAAGGTTAAGCCGTACTCAAACCTGTGCAATATTATTTCATGGAACTAGGAACCACTTATTTACAACATCCTTAATTTGACATGATAAATAAGTAAATAATTGAATTAGAAATAGTTTTACTTGAAAATTGCATTGATTTTATAATGCTGATTCCCAGATGCTAATTTTGGAAGAGCTATGAGGACTTCAGGATGGCTCAGTGGGTTGAGCTCTTGCATTGCAGCCCTGGAGTCCAAGAATTGAATCCGAGTCCTGGTCCTGGCATTGTGTGGACCCATATGCTGAACTGGGGTATGTGTCCCAGCCCAGCTCAGTTCAGCTCCCTCCCAGGGCATGCCTCGCATGTGAGAGGCCCCCAGTTTGGGGTGGCAGGGGGGCACACCTCCCATGTGGGAGGCCCCCTGCCTGGTTCCATCTTAGCATGGCCCACACCCATACCTGTGGAATGAAACTATGTTGAAAATTAATGATGTACAACTATGGAGACCACTCTGGGTGCTCCTCCTCCTCTCTTTCCCTCTGTCAAAACAATTTAAAAAATAAAAAATCTAAAAAAAAATTTTGGAAGACTCTTATCCAAAGAAATGCAACTTAGAATGTATTCACCTAAGCTAAAATGCAAAGCCAATTTACATAAAGTAATTTAGAATGCATTTAGAAATTATATAGCTTGCTCTTTTGCAAAAATCATTTTAATAAACAATTGATTTAGTCTATAATTTACGATGGAAACTATTGTTTCTTATCAATACAATTAAGCCAAAAGATCCTGTTATTCTGTTAGTTAACCTGAGTCTATTTTAAAACTATGTTGTTTTATAAATTCTCTAATCCTTAACTGTCAGTAGTCAGATTACAATATTTGAACAAAAGATAATTTATGCTATTTTTCCCAGGTCAATCTAGGACATTAAATTATTTTGAGCTGTGCCATAGAATTATGCAGGTGCTCAATATATAGTTTGAGCTTAGTAAATGGTCATGAATTAAAGTCATTAATGAACACATATAAAACCATAGATACATTGCAGAATTTATTTATTATATATTCCTCAGAAAGAGAAAAATCTCTAGGATCAGGCATAAGCTTGGGAATCCATAAAAGTAGATTTAATTTTTAAGGACTTCTTATTTAAAGGTAGAAAATATAAGGAAATTACATTAACCTAACAATTAAATTGTATATTCCTCTCATTTCTAAATGAGAAATCCAATTCTAACACATCCAGATTATTCCTATGTCGAAATCATCATGGCAGAAATAACTCTGACCTGCAGTCATGAGGTAAAAAAGGCAGGTGACACAAGAGAACCACTAATAGATTGATATTCATTAAGTGATACATTTATAGATATTTAACACTTGAACCTTTAGATGGTATTTAGGGAATGATCAAAGATAATAGCAACTGTTTTTATTCCAATGTAATCAGACACTTTTAAATATAAAATTGCTGAATGAAATGCAGGTATCCTGGTAAAGACGTGAGGCCTGTACAGGGGAGATTCTGGAGAAGAAGCTGTCCAAATTTGAGACATATTTGCCATGCTTCACTGTGAAGTACATAAATAGAGAGAATGTAATGAATGGTACAGCATGGCCTATGATGTGTATAATGTACTTTTTCTTTTTTGTCAAGGAATGATACGTAATATAGAGACCTCATTTTCTTGCATGCTATATATAGCATGTTGACTTATTTTTAACAAAACATAGTCTTATGTGTGAGAAATTAAAATAATTTTTTATATATAAAGTTAATGTTCTTGGGCCAGATCATAATTAAAAATTATGAACAAATATATCTTCTCTAATCTTGACCAAAAGAATAAATAATATTTAAAAAAGAAAAAACAAAAAGAAAAGAAACTCTCCACTGTCTAACTAGAGGCAGAAAGGACTAAAAACAAAAACAAAGAAACAAACAAATAACAATGTTGGCTCTATAGATCTCATACACATATACACACACATACACCAAAATCTATAGGGGTCCTAATTACATACAAATGGTTTATCCACATTAAATTTATTTGATATGTTAGAATAAGTTAATATATATATATATATAGCTTGAGATAATTGTTTTCTAGGTGTGCTAAACATTTTACAGATATTGTATTTGTGTATTCCTTTATTTGTGACATAGAAATTGAGTTTCTGTCATATGACAGACTCTAAGACAGTGTCTCTGAATTTAAGGGAGACACATAAGGAAGCCATTTAAGATATTTGTTGAATAATGGAATAAGCCATGAGATGCCATGGCCCAGTTTGAAAGGTAGGTTTCCATAAGAATAAAAGGACTAGGCAGTAATTATGTAAGGCCTGTGAATGATGTAACACTGTACTGAAGAATGTTGGGTCATCTTGATTTACTGGACTTGATCTCCAGGAAACAGAATCATGCAAAGATTTTGAGCAAGGGAGTTATAAAATAGGCTGCTAGTAGTTTACCAAATCAGTTCTCCTCTTTCCAGTGTCCGCTAAGGACTTGGCTGCCTACTTAGAGATAAGTTGTAACTGCACAGCTACTTAACTAAGACCAAGCTGTCACTGTGAGTAGAAACAATGCACCTTCTGTAAAATAAAGTTAGCCATCTCCCTGCACTTATGCTTCCTGTTCCTTCTGTCTGAGCTGGAACACAGATGTCTCACCATGCAGGCAGAAATCACTGTTCCGGAGAATGAAAGAGCAACGAAATAGAAAAAGCCTGGGCTCTAATTGACACTGAGGAGCAGAGCTGCCTTATCAATTGAGACTGCCTACAAGTACTTGCATTAGAATACAAATGAGGACACGCAATACAAGGAAAGGTACTAGGTGACTCTTCAAGAAAATCTGATAGGTGGATGCTAGGATAGCTCAACAGGTTTACCGCTTGCCTTGCAACTTCAGGGTCCAGGGATCGAGCCCTGGCCCCAGCCCATGCAGATCCATATGCTGAATTGTGGTCGTGAAGGTTCTCACCTCCCATGTGGGAGATCCTGTTTTGTTCCTACCCTTCACAACCCCACATCCACCTGTGTGGAATGAAACTATGTCACAGCTAATGATGTACAACTATGGAGACTGTTCTAGGCCCTTCCCCCTTCTCTCTCTCTCTCTCTCTCTCTCTCTCTCTCTCTCTCTCTTTCTCTCTCACCTCTCAAAAACAAAATAAATATTTTAAAAAAGTAAGAAAGAAAAAGTAATCTGATAGGATACGATGATGGTCTCACCAGCAATAATGATCCTTGGTCTAAAGAAAACTGGATCGGCTAGAGAGCTAAGATAAATGTGATACTATGATTGTTCGGGAGGCAGAGAGAGGCTGGCCTCAAAGTGAATTTCAAGTTTCTAGCTGTGGAAATGAGGAAATTACTGTGTCACTTGTGTGATGGGTAACCTGGGAAGAGAGTGCTGAAAGTAAGAAAGACTGGGAATTAAATTTTGAACATGTCTTTGAGGCATACTGTGTGATTTGAGGGGAGTCTGTGGGACAGGAGAACTGTGACTAGGATGGGGTCGGGCGGTGACCAAATGAGAATGGGACTGAATCAAAGTGCTAGTAGGCATATGTAAGGCACAATGTAAAAACGCCGAGTCCCCTAGAATAATAGGGAACATATAAAAATCTCCTTTTGTCTCAATCTTAGAACAATCATGAACATCCATTATTCTGGAGTGATGTTCCTATAAAAATGCTGAAGTGTGGAGAGTTAGCTCTGTATGTAAAGGTCCCAGAGTGGCACACTTCTGAGTTTTGATCACTTTTGGGGATTATTGATCATCTTTCTGTTTCTTCTACCACTAGGGTCTCCCTCTAGCATGTGTGTTCAATTGTAGGAGTCTTCTAGGAAACCTTCCAATATGCTGTGGTCTGGAAAAAGCTATTAACAAAACTTGTATTAACCATGTAAAAACAGAATCAATCTGTAGCAAAGCACCTGTAAGGTTTCTACTTGAGTAAAATTTCATAAAATTTCTGAGTTTTATTGTGTAAAATTTGTGACCTTTATCATTGCTGCTAAGAGATCTTCTTCCTCCTCCTGAATCCTGGCAGTATTTTAGGTAGATAGAGTAGCAGGGTAGGGTCTTCACATAAAAGCATTACAGAATATAATTTAAAATAACTTTTTGGGTTGAAGATTTATTTCCTGCTCATCAATATCTTAAATTTTACTATTGTCAATTCTTTTACATACATTGAGATTTTATTATCAGCACTCAATCATCACCCATATAAGTTGCATACCAGGCCAACACCCTAAAATGCACCTATATACCAAAGTGGTACTTTCTATGTGAATAACAACAATCTCTACCTATATTACATGTTTTCAATCCAATTATTCCAAGCAAATATGAAAACAGAGCATATTAAAAACATTTTTAAAAATATAAAAAAAAAATACAAGGTCACTTGAATAATATTAATTTATACTAAGCCTCAATCTTTTCTATTTCCAACAAATTTTGACCAAATTATGGTCAAACTTATGGTCTATTATGATGCCTTCCTTTATTTGTGAATGACATTTTTTTTAGTGGGGTTCAACATATTTTCCCAGATAAAAAAGAAACTTACATGTTTAAATTTGGAATCAAATATAGGCTTGCTGGTGCCAGATCTACAGGTTAGATGTCTTATTATTTGTTTGCTGGCTTCAGACTTTCCAGATCCTCTTTCTCCACTAAAATAAAACAGAAAGAAGTTTATTCTTTTTTGTGAATGTAGTAAAACAGGAAATAAGCACAGATAATTTTCAAACACAATGGAGCTGAGGAAATAACATAACTTTCAATGAGTTTGTGGTATTGTTTAACACTTCAAATTTGATTCATCATTCAAAATAGTTAGTAAATGTTTCTATGTCATGTAATTATGGTGTTTTAGACGCTGGGACTCTAAATGAATATGATAGAACTTCCATCATCCAATATCTTACAGTGCAGAATTATGTAAAGTGGGTGAATTATAGCAGAACGATGTTAGGCTGGAAAGGAAGACACTATGGACTTGCCTTCACCTCTATAACAGTATTAATAAGTGAGGGGGACCCAAGGTGAAGGTCCTCTACCCTGGAAATGCCTGTGTCCTAGAGCCTCCTGCCCTGGACTTGTTAAACCTTTGTGAACCTTCCAAGAAAGACACTACATCTTCCTTGGAAAAGTCATCACATCTTTCTGAGCTTTCCTTATCTTTTGTTCAGAATGAGCATAAAGTGCACAGCTACTAAAACTAAGATGTCAGTGCGACTAGGTGAGTAAAGAGCTGGCACTTAGCTGATCCTCAGTTTAGTGGTTACCTGAGAGTAAGGGAGAAGGGGCTAGGGAAGGAGGATGGGTGCACCGAATACATGGTGATAGAAAGAGAACTGACCTGGGTGGTGAGCACATAATGCAACACATAGACGTTGTGATATGGAATTGTAAATCTGAAACCTCTGTAATTTTTACTAACTAATGACACCCTAAAAATTTAACAATAAAAAAATATAGCAGATTATAAAATGACCCATTTCCTGTTGAGGTGGCTGTTTGTTCTGACATTCCATGTGTCCCATTTTCCATTAATCTAGGAACAAGCACTAACTAAACTTATTATTTTTAATGACAATACTTTTGCTATTTCATAAGCACACTTCAGAATTTACTTAATTTCTATAAATAATACCTGTTATATTCCTGAAGCCAGAAGACATAGAGTTAGCATAAAATTCCAATACAATAATTATTGTAACAAAGTAGTCTGATTTAAACTTGTTACTGCATCCAGACAGAAAACTCATAAAAACAGCCTATGTCTATTAGCCAAAAATTTAAAAACTATATATAAAGCTCTTTACCAGTGCTTTCTCACATTTATCCCTTGAATATCTGTCCGAATTAATTTGACTAAAGTGTAATTCCCAGAATAGAAGCTGAAATTCCATTATTTCATTAAAGTCTCAAGTTGTAAATGGATGCTTCTATCCCCCTCATTTGTATATAAATATTGTAACCACTTTTAGAACCACTCTAGCACCACCTTCTATAGAGCAGGTGACAGTGACCTGCACAACATAGGCAGCTCCTTTTCTGGGTTTACAGAACTTTTCTTTTAACTTTCGAATTTCACAGCACAAACAATTTATATCTTTCATGATCGAAATTTAATTTGTGCAATTATACTTGTTACAAAAATTATATTAATCAAAAAGCAAAATAATTCTATGTTTTAAGAATTGTTTTTCTAGAGCTATTGTTGGCATCCACTCAGGAATAAATCTTGAAAGTATCATTTTCATTTTAAAAATATTGTTCATTCTTTCAAATTAAGAATTAAGTCACTGAAGGTCTACTGTGTGCTAGAGTCTATGTTAGGTTTCAGGATTAAAGAGGTGAAAAATAATACTCCCAGTGTCTTCTACTGAGGATACTGTGAAGTAAACACTATGCACATAAAATGCACAATTAGAACCCAGCAGTGCACAATGAGCAATGCACCTAGAGGAAAGGAGCAGGCACATCCCCTAGAGCAGTGGTCCCCAACCCCTGAGCCAAGGACCAGTACCACTCCATTGCCTTTTAGGAACCACGTTACACAGCAGGAGGTGAGCAGTGGGAGAACAAGTGAAGCTTCATCTCTATTTACAGCCACTCCCCATTGCTCTCATTACTGCCTGAACTCTGCCTCCTGTCAGATCAGGGGCAGCATTAAATTCCCATAGGAGTAGGAACCCTATTGTGAACTGTGCATGGGAGGGATCTAGGTTGTGCGCTCCTTATGAGAATCTAATGCCTGATGATCTGAGGTGGAGCTGAGTGGATGGTGCTCATGCTGGGGAGCAGCTGCAAATACAGATTCACATTAGCAGAGAGGTTTGACTGCACAGAAACCATTATAAATCAATTGCTTGCAGACTCACATCAAAACCCTACCAGTGAATAATTCTGCATCATGATGAATAGTATAATTATTTCACTATATATTACAATGTAATAATAATATAAGTAAAGTACACAATAAACATAATACACTTGAATAATCCCAAAACCACCCCTTTCCCCCACCCAGGTCTGTGGAAAAATTGTCTCCCATTAAACTGGTCCCTGGTGCCAAAAAGGTTGGTGATCACTGCCCTAGAGGGTGAAAGGGAAGACTTCTGGATGAGGTGGAAGCCAAGATGATTCTTGGAGAAGCGGTAGCATAGAAGGTAGCATATATCTAGCACTAAACACTTAAATATTTCCTGAGCTCCTATTAAGCAACCCAGAATAGGAGTGGAGTCCAGAGTGGTGCTGGAGGCAGAAACAGTCTCTGCAAATCTGGAGACATAGAGGCATGAGAGTATATGTGGCTGACCTGGTGGCTATGTGAGTTTCTCTCTCTTCTCCCCACCACTCTGCTCACTCAATTACCAGTTTAGGAGTAAGGAGGCTGATCTCAAAAATCACACACATTTTAACCATCACATAAAAATCTCAAAATAGCCACATTTCATTTAATCTTTGAGTAAAATATAAGAAATATGGGTTATGACAGGCTTAGCTCCATAGGATATCATGTTAACATTGAAAATTCTAGTTCAACTTGTTCAAGAAAAAATTTTTCACCTGAAAATACAAGTTTATGATTAAACTGGAAATTGGCCAAGGATTTTAGGTGGTGCCAATCATGGGCTCATATAATTCTTAAGCTTATTTGAACAGCTTTGTCTGCTAAATCACTTGTATGTTCAGCACATAACATTAAATTTGTTCAACATATAGTTAGGATAATGAATATTTGCCACACATGTTTACACAATTCATTTAAATGATCTAACAAGGCCTTTAAAAAGATTATGGTAGATGCCAGACTCTCAGTTATAGCCCAGGGCAAAGATCTAAAAATTATTAAATATTTTTTCCTCAAGATGAAGCCTAGAGTGTTGCTGGGGCCAATAATTATCAACAAAATGGGAACCAAAATTAAAATTTGAAAATAAAATGTTTCTGGCCTACTACTAAGTTATAGGACTTCTATTCCAGGAATATTTAAGTTTTGATCCCCAAATCTTCAAAATCATCTTTGCAAATGCTAGCTATGGGACACAATAAAAACTGAACAAATGAACTTTAAACAATGTATTTAGATGAGTTCTAAATTTAACAACTTTAACGTATTAGTATAAAAGTAGAAAATCTTTATCTTAGTCAAGACAATCAAAGAGGTAGAGAAGCTACATAAAAACATCAATCTTGAAAGAAGACAGAGAATGACTATAATAATACATCCTTGTAGTCACAAATTTGTTCTTCAATTCTAGATACCAGGACGAGTTTATACCTTCTTGAAACTTAATGGAGAAATCTCTCCCCACCCCCACGCCCCAGAATAAGTGGTTGAAAATGGCATTACAAGCTTTAAAAAAATATCCCTAAGAGATACTAGTACTGGAGAATATTAACAATTCCCAATGGAAAAAAAGATTCCATGAGCAAATATATTATAGAAATCTTTGGGTTACAGGTGTCTTTACTGAAAAAACTTGCTAAAAATTGTGAACTCTATAACAGGCAGATTTCCAAAGGATATCAATCCATTGGCCTATCAGAGCTTCATTAAAGAGAAATACCTTTCACAAAATAAAGTTGATTCTATTAGAAATTAGGAAAACCCATGGAGTTATGGCCATAATTTTACAGGCCATTAGGGCGGGCTATTGAAAGCCTCCTTGGGATAGCAGCAGGAGGTGAGCCATGCACTGGGTTTGGGTAGAAGAACATTCAAATTTCATTCAGGCTCAGAAGCCAGACTCAGGCTCACATGCAAGACATACCATCTAACTAGTCTAATTGATGGTGATTAATTAGAGTAATTAATCACCATTTACCAATTCACACTGTTGGGCTCACATCCCAAGTTCACTATTTAATAATTATGAGATACTGGAATAATTAGTTAACCTTTCTAATGGTTATCTGATATATAAAATGGTGATCATAATAACAATAATAATGCATATCTCATAAGGTTGCTAAAACAGTGAATAAGATAATACATGGAAAACATCTAGTGAAGGTAAGTTTTCAATAAATATTAGTTGTTATTATTATTGTCATTACTCTGATACACTTCCTACAATGTCATAACTTTTATTAAGTGTTTCCATTTTTGTCATAGTAAGGCCAGAAAACCCAATAGATAAAGCAGATAAAATTAGAATTGGATGATTCAAGAATGGACAGAGCCACTCTCCAGTGTCTCTCTTATCGTGGGGACATTTCAGAACAAGAGTGAAAACAACTACTTGTTCACTATTTTGGAAACCAGAACACTGAAGTTTTCAACACATCAGTAGAACCCTCAATACAATTTTTGGTTAAATCAACAACATAAAAGTATATAAATAATGCTATTTAAATATTTATTTGTTTTTTATTACTTGTTAAATTTATTGGTTGGGGGAAAGCCGGGACGGCTCAGCGGGTTGAGCGCTCGCTTTGAGGCCCCGAGGACCGGGGATCGAATCCCGGCTCCGGCCCAGGCGGACCCACATGCTGAGCTGGGGAGTTCCCACAGTTCGGTTCTCTAGCTGTCTCTGTCTCTGTCTCTGTCTCTCTCTCTATCTGTCAAAAGTAAAATAAAAATAAATATGCACTGAAGATAAAATAATTACTCTCTATAAATATAAAAAGATATAAAAAAGAAATTTATTGGTTGGTAAAAATTACATAGATTCCAGGTGTACAAGTGTACATTACACATCTATGTATTGTATAATGTGCTCACCACCCACAGTCAGTTCTCTATCATCATATATTTGATGCCCATTCCTTCCTTCACTACCCCTCCCCCGTTACCCTCAGGTAACCAATAAACTATTGACTGTGTCTATGAGTTTTTGTTTCTTTGTTACTTTCAGTTTTATATTGCATATATAAGTGAACTGATATGGTTCTTGATTTTTTCAGTCTGACTTATTTTGCTTAACATGATGATCTCAATAAATATTAAATGTCTATTGGGTTCTCTACAGGCTTTTATCTTTACACTCTTTCATTTCACTTTGATGAGTTGTGCAGTGGTTTATTTACAGGTTTAGTTTTCAACTAACTATGGGTCATAACTCAGTCAAAGCCACGAGTGTTTATAAAAGTTCCCTCACTTAGAGATTTCTCCTAATGTAAAACATAATTCAACACCTCAATATTTCTTTAATCTTCTATTAAAATGTAGTGACATTTCACCTCTACATCTTGTGGCACCTTATTTTTTTTCTTTTTTTTTTGGTGTGAATAACTTTTGTTCCAGTCTATATAAATTATCCCATCCTCCTGGGCATTTTGATGTGTATGAGCTAATGATACCATTATATTTTAATAAAAAGTACTTTGGGTGCATAATTTTGGTTAAATGTGAGCAAAGGTAAATGCCTAGAAGCAGGTGGAAAAACCCATATTTGCAAGGTAATAATTTGTATTTTGTGTTTTGGGCTGCACCACATTTTGGAGAACCATGGGATAGATTCACTGATATTGGGGGCCTCTCTTTCCCCAGGTGTTCTAAGGTTTGAAAGCAAAAGCATTTTGGTTCTAAGCTATAGATCTTCTAAATAATCCGAGTTTCAGGTTAAGTGAATAGATACTGATTCAGATATAGTTGGGACTGTTTCTAACAAAGACGTTTCTCCTTTGTAATGAGTACTTATTGTACTTATTGCAAAGATACACTGGACTGCAAAGTGTCAAGTAAATAAATGTAAACCATAGGAAATAAGGACAATTTCATCACCAAGCCTCTAAGGAGAAAAATACATTGGAGATGGGGTGAGGGTTGGGTTTACCTGAGAATGAAGCACTGGGGTCGCTGCTCCTGGAAAAGTCGGTGAAAGGCCCTCTCTGCACAGGAGAAAATGTGAGGTGGCAGAGAGGAACAAGGCTGCCCCATGTTCCCCAGGTAAAGCTGGGACACCTGAAAAACAGTGCAGCACAAAAGCAGCATCTCTGTGAAAGGTGTTCAGGATATTTTACCTCATGGCTCAGTTGACTTATTTCCAAAACACAAATATGACTTTATCTCTAATTTTGAACCTCATTTATAACTACAAAACATTTGCAAAAGTATGCCCTCCTCAGCACATTTTAAACATTCATAATAATAAAATGGAGGCTTATGTATGATTCTTCATTACTAGCCTCACATGCTTTAAATAAATTGCTGTCTTTAAGAAGAGTAACTTCCAAAATCTAGTTTAATAGGTAACCACACAGTAAGTTGAAAGTACGGTAATTTACATCAAATGCAATTTCTCTCAGCAACATTTAATTTCAATAACATAAAATATCTAGATAGAAAAAAATTTTAAAGTGAATAGAAGGCATTTGCAGCTGGAACACATATGAATTTATAAATTTCTCAAAAAATAAAAAAAAAATCATTAAGTTAATTTCAGTGACAGTGATTTTTGATGATTGCCATGGCAATTCAGGACCAGTATTTTCAGGCTGTTTGAGTGTCTAGTGAATCCCCTTATATTTGCATAAAAACAAAACCACAGAAGACTTCTGAGTCATTAATAAATATCAGACTAACAATTTTTTATGTTATAAAATAATTGGTCCATATGTTCAAGTATGCCAAAATTGGGAAGTTCAAGAGAAGAGGGAAGAAATGCTCAAAATGGAAGGTTAAGGAGCCTGATGGTTCAGAGCGCCTTGTGATGGTGGTCGGGGTCGTTGGCTACCAGGCATTGTTAGGACATTGGGAGTGATTTGAATGAGGCCTCCTGAGTAGATGCTAGCAGGTTACAAGCAAAAGTAAATAAGTGGGACTTTATCAAACTGAAAAGCTTCTGCACAGCAAAGGAAACTGTCAACAAAACAAAGAGATAGCAAACCAATTCAGAGAAAATATTTGCAAACAATGCCTCTGATATGGGGCTCATATCTAAAATATATAAAGAACTTGTACAACTTAAAAACAACAAAAAGCAATCCAATTAAAAAATGGGTAGAAAACCTAAACAGATACTTCTCTCATGAAGACATACAAACAACCCATAGATATATAAAAAGGGCTCAACATCACTAACAAGTAGGGAAATGCAAATAAGAACCACAATGAGATACCCCCTCACATCTGTTAGAATGACAATAATTAACACTACATGGAACAAATGCTGCTGGAGAGGCTGTGGAGAAAAAGGGACCCTCCTACACTGCTGGTGGGAATATAAACTGGTACAACCACTATGGAAGGCAGTATAGAGATTCCTCAAAAAATTAGGAATGGAACTGCCAGATGACCTGGCAATCCCTCTTCTGCATATCTACCAAAAAAACTGGAAAACCTTAATTTCCAAAGATATATGTACCCCAATGCTCACTGCAGTACTGTTCATGGTGACCAAGTCATGGAAACAATCAAGTGTTCTTTGATAGATGACTGAATAAAGAAGTTGTGGTACATTTACACAATGGAATACTACTCTGCAATAAGAAAAGTTGAAATACAGCAATTTGTGACAACATGGATGGACCCTGAAACCATCTTATTCAGCGAAATATCAAACTGAAAGAATCAAGAAACATATGACCTCACTTATAGGTGGAATATAAAACTGAAAGCAACAAAGAAGCAAAAACTCATGGGCACAGTCAATAGTTTGGTGGTTACCTGAGGGTAAAGGGGAAGGTGGGTAAAAGAGTGGGGAGGAGGGAGTTGGGAGTGGGCACCAGATATATGGTGATGGAGGGAGAGCTGGTTCTGGGTGGTGAGCACATAATGCAATGCATAGACAATGTAATGTAGAGTTGTGCACCTTGAAACTAATTGTTACCAACCAATGTCACCCCAATAAATTTAACAATAAAAATAAAATAAAACAAAAAGAATTAAAATTAAGAAAAAAAATGAAGTCAGTTTGGTGGTTCCTTGGGCACGGGGTTAGTGATTAGAAAAGAGCAAGAATGGGTGCTCAGGAGAGATGTAATACATTGCTTCTGAGTGCTCATGAACAAAGATTAATCTGTGTACTCAGAAATGAACACTTTCCTATAAGCAATACATCTTGATAAAGATTTCAAAAAGCCAAGGTCTTTAAGCCTCTGTGATTCTGATGAAGACACTGGAAAAAAAAGAGATCACTAGAACACACTGGAGAACTCAGTTCCAGACCTGGGAGATTGGGAGAATGGCAGGGTTCTGCGTCACTTATGAGCACTGAAGGCTGGTGTTGAGAAAACTGATCATGTATTCATAAAGGAACGAAACATTGAATTCTACCTCAAGCCATGTGTAAAAATAAATTTCAGATAAATGTAAGCCCTAAATATGAACAGCAAAGCTTCAGCCATATATAGACAAGTATATAGACTCTTATGATTTGGGTAAGGAAATAACTGTCACAATTTATAATGATACTGATGGGTCAATCTCGCAAGATTATATTTAACAACTGTGCAACCACAAACTATACATATAATACTAAAGTCAAAGCAAATAGAGGAGAATAAGCTGTGCATCTAATCTATAAACTATCAGTAATTTATAAATGACTCACTAATCAATAAGAAAAACTGGAAAGAAAAGAGAAAATTGGTCAAAGAATGTAAATAAAAAGAATGACCAATAAGTAGGAGAGAAAATGCAGGAATTCTCTGGTAACCAGATAAATTTCATTTCAAAAATTAAGGCAATCTATTACACACAAAATACTGGTAATTTTATTAAAACAGTGTAATAATAGTAAGAATGGCTTACACCTGCTATGTGCTTGCTGTTGTCCTCAGAACTTTATACTCACTCTCCCATCCAATATTCCCAGAAACCCATGACTTGCACATGAGAATAATCTTTCTTTTTATACAAGTAACCCCCATATAATACGACAGTGCTATAATATAGTTTCACTGTAACACAGTTCAAGAATTGGGAAAAACCCTCATACAACATGGCATCCTTCAACACAGTTTCACTCTAATGGGGTTTGAGAATTAGAGAAATCCCCGAACAACACGGAGTGTAACAAGAGCTTTTAAGAGCAAAAAAATATCTTATTCAAAGAATATGGAACATAATAAGAGTTTTTAAGAGCAAAACTTATCTCATTCAAAATTAAGGAAATCCCTGAATAACATGGACAACGATGATCTATAAAAGTGTTGGAGGCATGGAAACATTTTACAATTTTGGACAGTATTAATTTCATAAATTCATCCATCACAGAAATAAAACCAACATCATTATGTGCTTGTTGAAAATATATATGGCTGGAGTCAATTCAAAGTGAAAATCTAATTTAGCCTGCAAAAAACACAATGGATGCAATAGAACTTGCTGTCTCTAGGAGGGGAAGGTTTTGACAATATGACTGTTGAAGATGTCCAGGAATTACTGGTGGAATAGGAAACTGATGAAGCCAATTTGGTAGAAATTACACCTGGAGCATGCCAAGATAATTCAGGGGATGACAGCACAGGGAAAAAAGAAGAAGTTAAACACTTTACTCTAAACAGTGTAAAGAAAGGACTAGACTTGGCGGAACAGTTAGAGCTACATGTCCTAAATGAAGATCCTTCCATTGAAAGAATCACACAGTTTAAGAGAGAACTTCACAAATGCTTAGCATCATGTAATGAAATTTATAAAGATCTCTCAGCTAAAAGTAAGTGATTTAAAATAACAATTTTTTTTTTTTTTTGCAAAAACCATAGGATAATGCTGAAGAAACTTCAGAGGATGAAGCTATCTTGTCAAAAAGAAATCACCCCCACTTAATGGTGCTTAGTAGTGATGATGAAGAAAACATGATTTAATATATATTAATATGTTATATTTCTGGTGAAAATTGCTTTAATAAAGATATTTCTCTTAATTATAAAAATATAAGAGTATG
Source organism: Craseonycteris thonglongyai (assembly GCA_004027555.1). Lineage (NCBI taxonomy): Eukaryota > Metazoa > Chordata > Mammalia > Chiroptera > Craseonycteridae > Craseonycteris > Craseonycteris thonglongyai. Next base: position 18,014 of record PVKE010009964.1, on the reverse strand, counting down.
TCTTTTAAAAATTTTGGAACCTAGCCCCCTTTTCTGTATTAGTTCTTTGTTTTGTATAACATGTATTCACATAACATGGCATTTTTTAGGAACCTAGCAACCGTGTTATACAGAGGTAACCTGTAGGTAAGAAAATTGATGCAAGGAAGTTAGTGGCTGGTCTAAGGTCACATGGCTAATTACTGGTGGAGCTTGATTTCAAAATTCAGTTTTCTCCAGGGCTGGAAAAGCACATCTATAATACCAAGTGGTGCAGTATCTTCTGAACGTAAGGGGTAAGTTTGACTACGCATCTCTCTGCAGAAACTCTCAAATGTTAGCCATAGATGTAAACACAAAACAGTTTTAGCATTCTTTGTAGGAGCAGAAAACATAGAAAAAATTTAAAAGTCTATATAAGGATTAATAAATAAGCATGAAAGTCTTTTAATACAATCAAATATTATAAGGCATTTAGAATAAATTAGACTTGAAGCTTTCAAGATAAAAAAATGGTTGAAAGCAGAACGGCTAATAATTTTTGGGTTTTTTTTGTTTTTTTATTATTTTTATTTTTTTATTTTTTTAAACTGAACTGGGCGCCTCACCGCGTTCGGGAAGCACACCCCAGTTCAACATGTGGGTCCGCCTGGGCCGGAGTCGGCATTTGATCCTCGGTCCTCGGGGCTTCAAAGCGAACGCTTAACCTGCTGAGCCATCCCGGCTTTCCTGATTTTTTGTTTTTTAAGGATGTAACTACTATGTCTTCGGCTTAAATAAAAATAGAAAATAATGGTATATGCATTTTTATTGCATATAGATAGTGAATAAACAAAAGATTGGATGAGAGTGTAATTACAGGGTGGTGGTTACGACTGCTTATGAAAGAAGTAAGTTGAAGTGGAACTTAGCCTGTGTTGAGAGCACACTAGGTCTTCAAATCTAAGACACCATATAATTAAAGCATATCTTTATTTTCTGTACTACCGAGAAAAATAAATGTTACAGTTAAACTAAGAAACAATGTCTTCTTATCCCATCTTTAAAGTTGCATCATTATCTTAGGAGTGTATGTAAAACTATTTTTTTATTTAAAATATTTTGAGATATGAGACATATTGTGGTAGTCATACAATTATCTATTTTATTATATTTGAACTTTTTGTATTTTTAATTTTTCCCAAACTAAAAGTGAATATTAAAATATCAGAAGCATCATGATGTATACATTATAATTCATAAGCCCACAAGCAATTTTTAGCCAAGGTTTATGATCTTTTAGGACACATTTCCTTATGAAAACTTGTGCTAGCACTATTTCACCTATTCCACTTTTCCCTAAGTCTAACATGGACCTAATCAAATTTGACAAAATGCTTTTAAACTAACCTGTTTTTGTAAAATCCTGCTAAGGATTTCATTAGATGTTATAAACAACTTGAAACACAAGAGACTGAAGAGAATATGCATCTACTTGTACATGGAGTTTATTTTGCATTTGTATTGTTTCTTTAAACACCTTTGGGATTACGTATTCTCTTCAGGCTAAATTTTACTGGACATTAAATATAGTAATGAATATTGAGTATCTAAATAAAATTTTTTCATGATAACCAAACTAATAACCATTCTCGGTCCCTTTTTCTTCTAATTCTTTTTCATGCAATGTTAGTGTTTGTATTTTACTTGTATGATATTTCAGTGGTATCAATTGGTAATACTTTACTTGATTCTAATTCTGTACTTTATAAGTAATGTAAATATTGCATACTTTAATATAACATTTTATATTTAATTACAGTAGGCTCTCAGTTAACTGGCACCCACAGGGAATGATAGATGCCAAATAAATGTAGTTTCTGGTTGCTTGAGAGTTACTATTAAAAACAGACCTATTATTATATCCCATACTATACTACACCATACCATACCATAAACTCTGTACTGACTTGACATTAATATGAAATATAGTAATTAAAAGAAAATTAAGACAAATAAAGACAAAGTAACACAGTTTTACAAAAACAACTTTGTGAATGCAGTGCACAATTTTAGTTAAATGGCAGTCAACAAACTTTTCTACTTAATAAACTTTACTAATGATTTTTTTTTAACTTCAAGTAACTTAGGAAACACACACACACACACACACACACACACAAACACACTTAAAACTGCTGCAGTTGACACGGAGTTTACCGGGTCGACATAGCATCAGGATCATCAGGATCTGATGATGTAGCTAGGACAGGATCAGGAGAAGTGGACGTGGTTGGTTTCGGATCTATATTACTAGATGATGCTGTACTGGAAAACTTGCTTGAAGCTTTCTTGAAAGATGAATGAATATCAGGTTGCTTTAAGACTCTATGCCTCTCACACAGCCAAAGGTTTTGCATGATGTGCAACTACATAACATGCTAAGAAGTGAAGAAGTGTTGCTGTTCTACAAAAGCTACCGGTATTACAGCTTCAAAAGTTGGAGTAGCTCTGCCAGGATACTTTTCCACCTCACACCCATCATCACTCTCTTCCTCCTCTGCAATGTTCATTTGTCCATGATTCACAACAGTTTCTATGATGTCTTCTGTATTAAGTATATGAGTTACTGGAACAGCTTCATCCACAGCAAACCAGTCATAGGGTTCATTTCAAGAAAAATTCATTTTGTCATTATAAGAGTCAACTAACTCACATATTTCAACATAAACTCTGCTACCAGCAGCTGCACTATGTACTGGAAACCACTCAAAGTCGACAGAGAAGGATTCTAAAGATATCACAGATAGCCACAATGTTCTCCAACATTTCTGTAATGTTTCATTTCTCACAGAATCCCAAGCACAACTGACAGTGTAGATAATATTATTGAGATTATATTTTTTTCTGAAAGTCCAGCATTTTCCTGTAAAAATTTATTCTTTTTCTGATTAAGTCATGCTTATAAAACATTTTTACATTCTTTACCACTCCCTGATCCATTGGTTGTGTCAGACTTGTGATGTTAGCTGGAAGATAACAGGAAAACGTTGCATTTAACCAGCTCTTCCACAGGAGGGTTTGCATGAGTTATCCAAGACTTCACTACTCTTTAGTATTCTTTCTTCTGTAAATTTTCTTTACAAATGGGGGCAAATGAATAATGAAACCACTTGATAAAAATTTCTGCATCTATTTAATTGTTACTCTGCATGATAATCTATAGGAAAGTTAGATATACCTTTAAAACACCTTGGTTTAGCAAATTTGCCAACAATACAAAACTTTACCTTATGATTTGCTGATGCATTTGCACAAACACAGTTATGTGCTCCTTATTTAGCTTGAATTTGTGAGTTACTTCCTCATCACCACCAGCCAAAGTAGAATTAGGCAGACACATCCACATTAATCTGGTCTCACCTGCACTATCAGTCGGCTCTGGGATCAAGTTATTTTCTGCAACCAAGTCACTAAACACATTACAAAATAAATTGCAACCTCAAAATCAGCCAATGTCTGCTCACTTGACAAGTCCAGCTTAGGTATGCTACCATGAACCTTGTACCAGGCCAGTAAACCAACCACTTGAAAATGATCATTGAAAGTCAGTGTTCATTTTCATGTAAACACTGACCTGCAATGTTCATTTTCTCACAGAATTCTCTTGCCTCTTCCTGCAACATGTGTCCAGAAATACAACCACCTTCAGACCTTTTCAGCAAAAACCACTTATACAGGGCTTGGTCAAACACTTTCATTTTCAGTATAAGAAGAGTATGAAGCTTCTCTACACTCGTCACTCTCCGACTTAACATAAAACTCCTTTATCTTCTGAGACTGAGCCTTAATGTCATAGATCATTGACGAACAGACATTACATTCTTCCATGAGCACTGCATGCAGGACTCTCACCTTTCTCAAGCCTCTTGCACATTTCCATCTTCTGCTTGAGGGTAAGCATTGTGCATTTACGCTTACTTGGGGCCTGTTTTGGCACACTTGGGGTTGGGTTGAGAACACAACATTTGAATAATAATAGATCCAAACCTACAGGTACGTTTCCACAGGGTGAATTGGTGGGTGTGGGAGACCAACATGCAGTGTGTGAAGTGTGGGCTTACAGCATGTAGTACGAAAAATTCAACTTACATTTCGCCTATTTTAATTTATTTTAATTTTTATTTAAAGTATTATCTCTTTCATTTTTTTGTCAGTTGCTTGAGAGTGTCAGTTGCTTGAGTTAATGGACAGTCTACTATATTTCTATCAAACCTTGAAGATTTTCACTTACTCAGTTCTAATTTTCTGAATGATTGACAAGCCATCCAACTTTTTAATTGGGTATAATTTTTTATTTAATACTTGTGCATGCTCTCATTGGTCCAGCAAATATGAGCTGTGTCAGCCTCTCCCTTTCCCCACAGGTCTTCTCGTCCACTTCATCTTATTGTCTCCTTATCCGTATCATTTGAGAACAAGAGGATTCTGGTCAGCAGAAATTTGACGTGCTCTTGTTTATCTCATGAATGAGATGATATTGCATCAGCTTCGTTTGTTGTTACCTTTAGTCTTTGCTGGACTCTGACTCCAGTGCATAAGGTCCTTCTTTATGGATCAATTGCCTCTTATTTTCCACTGTGCACAGTACCTCTCAATAAACTTTGTGATTGCAGAACCCCACAATCTGTCTTCTGAAGCTAACAATGCAGTTCCACGGTTTATGAAATGGTCATTCGTAGGACCCCAGTGTCAGGATTCTGGTAACCTGTGGAACCTTCCTGATGTCCAATGGCTTCACTTGGCATGGGCTGTCACTTTCACATTATAGTACATATATGTCCCTCTACTTGCCTGATTGGATTTTTTATTCATCATCTATATACCTATATAGAGATGACATACTCTGGAAAAAAAATGTTTGTTTTGTACAAAGGGTCACATATAATTAAAAATAAACAAACAAACAAATAAATAAATAAATAAATATTTACAGACAGAGAGAGAGAGAGAAACTCTGGGCTCAGTCTTTCACACATTTGCTGTAATGTTACATGACTTGGATTTAAATTTTGTCTCTGTCATCCATGGAAAAACTTTAGAAAGCTTGCTTAGTCTCCTTAAGTCTCAGTGTATCCATCTCCAAAGTGGAAATAATAATTCTTATACGGATTGGGTTGCCTTTTGAGATTAAATGTGATAATGTATGTAAAGCCTTTGCAGCAGGCCTGCCATGTAGTAAACACTAAACAATGCCAGTCATTGGTATTCTTCCCCAGCCCTGCTGCTCCACAATTCAAGAGCCCTGCTCAGCCACTCTAGCTGCTTACCAAACCCAACATGCCTGGCAATGGGAATATTAGGAGTTCAACAACAAGCGTAATCTGAAATTAAACAAAGTGTAACCTGGCATCCCAAACAAGAAGCCACGTAAATGTCACTGACAATTAGAGAATAAAAAGAAACTGGGTACTGCTCAGTTTTGTGTTGTGTGTACTCAAAACAATAACCTTGAAAAATTATCCCTGGGTTTTTTATCCTGAATGATGTCATCATTGTGCACGTTGAGATTTTTAAGATGATACATTTTTTAATTGTGAACTCCACAGTAAAGGTAATAATGAGAAACATTCAAGAAAGGCCTAATATTGGGGAAGTCAGGATGGCTCAGCAAGTTAAGCACTCATTTTGCAGCCCCAGAGACTGAGGATTGAATCCCAGCCCCGGTCCATGTGGATCCATATGACAAACTGTGGTGTGCATTCCCATGTGAGAGGCCCCCAGTTCGGTTGTTGCCCCCCGGTTCAACCCCTGGCTTGAAAGGGCATGCATCTCATGCAGGAAACCCCCAGCCCAGTTGCCACTCTGCTTGACCCCCGCCCACATGTGTGGAATGAAACCATGTTGAAAACTGATGAAGTACAACTATGGAGACTGCTCTGGGCACTCCTGCTTCTCTCTCTCTCTGTTTCTGTCTTTCTTCGTCTCTGTCCAAAACAACAAAATAAATCTTTAAAAAAAAAAAAAAAGGTCTAATACTAATGTGTCAATGAATACTCACTGCTGAAGCATGTATTTTCAGGACATTCACTTGTTCCCTAGTTTTCTGACTACTACTTTGTCAGAGCATTAGACCTGGTTCTTAGTTACCACCATAGTTCCTGTCACTGTTGTTTCCTCCTTCCCCTACCTTTGCTCCTTCTTTCTCTCTTTTCCTTTCTGCTTCCACCTTCTCTATTTTCTATTACTTTTCTACCATATTCTTAAATGTGGTATGAATCCTAGAAATCTCACAAAATGAAATATTTTTGTGAATTATTTCTAATCTTTCACACAATTCAGTATCGTAACATTACTTCATTTTAACCTCCGAAAACTTCATATATTCACGTGAACCTGGTTTTTCCTCACAAATTTCTCTCCTTTTCTTTCATGTTCTTTATTATCAAAACCCCTACTCTTCCAGACTCACAAATTCAAAATCTGTGTCATCAGTTGATCTCCTTTTATTCATCCCTCAAATAAAATTACTCTTTGGATACTACTAATTGTCTGCACCGACTCACTCAATGCTGTTCTTTTTTTTTTTGTATTACTAGAGATCCCATATTAGGTCCTGAAAAACTTACTCTTGGATTACTTCAGGATCTAAGAACCACTCTTCTTGCCACAAATATCTCTTTTCCTCAAACTGATAATAACAAAGAAACTTAAAACATTAATTGTATCAGAAGTTCTTTCCCAATGGCTCTTTATTTAATGATAAATAAAACTCAAACTCTCTAACTTAGCTTATAAAATCTAGGCCTAAACTATAATAGACTTTTAATTATTCAGTTCTTTCAACTTCTTAATTTATCAAATTGGTCTGTGTATTCTTCTAAACAATTTTATGTTTTTCATCTTCATAATGTGGCTCTAGACTTCCCTGAAATATACTCCCTTTCACCTTATTGGAATCTCTCTAATTCTATCCCACTCATTCTTTAAGATTTGTATCGATCACATTTCTTTTACATACAATGCTTTTCTAACCTCAGGGATTTTCTTCCCTTTTAAATCTGACATGTCAATTAATAGTATACACCCCCAATACAGGTATTTAACTGTCCTCAGCTATAAGTGAAGTCTGTGATTATCTTTTTCTTTCTTTCTTTCTTTTTTTTTTTTATTTGTATTTTGTCTCTAGAATGTCTATGTCATTCTTAAGGACAAGGAGACACTCAATCAGCAACCCTAAATATCTAACACAAAAAGTATATTTTATAAACTACACAAATGTTTGGTGGTTTGATAAAGCATTCCTGTTCCTAATTATAAGCTTTTTCTGTAAAGCCTATTTAGAAAAACATGGCTATTTTTTTATTTCCCCCTTCTCTCCTACCTCTTACATGTTTAAAACGAGCGATAATACTTGTCTCCAGCATAAATAGGCAGCACAATGATGAACCTTCCCCTGTTGGTTATATTTTATTTGGAACTGTCTGCCTACTGGCCATCTAAGTGCCACTTGTCACAGTGATTGTTAGCATCAGGTCAACACTGCTTACCCCAGCAAACCATCTATTGGACAGGGCTGCTTGCTGCCATGTGTTTCTATTAGTTTCAAAATGAAGTTTGCCACAAAAGGTGTTCTACATCCATGATTAATGACCTGCTAGATAAGAAATGAATATTATGCAAAGGCTGAATATATTAGCACAGCTAATGGTGAGAGTGACAAAATAAAAGACACAGATGGTGCATGTGGATTATTCTTGTTTTTAACATGAAGTACAGAAGTAATTCTTCTAATTGGCATAATCTTTATAAGGTATGATCATATTCAGTGTTCTATTTTCTCCTTTTATTAAATTCATCAACATAAGAAAAAACAAAAGTACTTAAATAAAATTATTTAAAACAATAAACATACCCATAATTATTATCAATAGACACACACAAAAAAATGAAACTTTCTCTTGTGTGTCCAAAGAAGAATAAACTACTTTTAACGTGGTTCAGTATCCAAGTAGCTGCTTTTAAATTATGAGATACTCATATTGCTACAGAGGATGTCCACTAATTCAACCTAAAAATTAAATCCTTGTATCTACATAATATCTATAATTTTATGGTTTATTTTTTGAAGATCAGGGGAGTATAAACTATTAATATTTGATTCTGCATAAAGTATGTGAATGCGAAAACACCAGACACTAAATTTTCATTATGACCTATTAAAAGTACATAATTTTATTGTAATCTTTATACAAGTCCATATTTTACTGTGTATTTATTTTCCTCTTACATTCTATGCCAGCATCAGTTGGAAATAATGAATATAAACTATGACACCAATAGTTTATATATTGCATTCACCATTTTAAGTTTTAACACAGTGTTCTGGTCAAAATCTTAACGCATTATATCTCATTCCTACATTAATAAAGAAATGTGTCTCTTAATGTCTCTCCTTTTCTCTAGTAGCATATGGTTCTGAAAGAACAGCAAATGCAACATATTATTTGAAGCCATAAAACTTCCATACTGTTGACACCCTAAAAACAAACCACAAAATAACATGTTTATTACATTAAAATATATAATATATTATGACAGGTAATGCCATATTATAACAATTAATTATGTTTAAATTTCTCTAATAATTACAACTTGACCTAGATATCCACAGAAGCATTTAAATAATATTTATATGTGTATATATATTTTATTCAATTGTTTAAACTTACTTTTGTCTCACCATAAGATTGTTGTTAACTCTACAATCAAATGTGACGCTAATATAAGATAGAGATAATACTTCAACAGCTAACTTTACCTAGTATGTCTCTTTCATATATCTATTCTATCTACCTACCCATCCATCCATCCATCCATCCATCCATCCACCCACCCACCCACCCACCCACCCACCCAATCCATCCATCTATCGATGTCTCTGAAAAATGCATACATAATTAAAAATAATGGACATGAAATTCCAACCAGGCTTAGGTATTTGAAGGCAAATGATCTGACAAAAATTTAATAAGAATACAGATAGCCTATTTTACCGTATAGCTAAAATAAAGTACCAGTAGCTGGTCCCAGACTTATGATGATCTCACCTGAACAACTAACTACAAAAGGTGGATAAAATATAAGTTAAACACCTAATTAAAGGCTTCTGAAAATAACCAGTGCTGCTAGAATTAAAAAAAATTAAGATCCTGGAGAATATTAAAATGCATCGAGTCAAATACTGTCTTCTCCATAACTTTTTCTCATCATACTTTGATATATTGTGAAGCAAAGCTCAGAAGCCTCTCAAAGTAAATGTGTCTAAAAAACTAAGCAGAGATTTTAGCATCTGCACACTGATCAGGAGACACAATTGCAAGTTCTGATCTCCGTTATAAATTAAAACCAAATGGGCATCATCCCATTTCTCAACTGAGACTTTTACCAGGGCACACCTTAAGCATAATGACAAACACAAAGTAAAGGAAATTTACCAAAGTCAAGATCATCTGCCTGTAATTTATCTACCCACCAGGAAAAAAAAAAATTAAAGTTTCTGTGGAAAATATAACATCATCCCAACCTCTATAATTTTTATATTGAAGATTCAGTATTCAACCAACATTTTCTAGGAATGTCAGTGAATACATCCATGTAATGGAAAATGAATTGACAAACATATACACATTAGAAATATATCCAGACATTATTAGGTATCACTTATATTAGCATTCTTAGAATTATTATCTAGCATTAGAGTCACTAGATTAATAAGTTATTAGTAGAGTATCAAGCACATGTTTTAAAATAAAGTATTATCATGTTCAAGAAAATATATGGCAAGACAAAGAAGTTCACCAGAGAATTGGAATCTCTGAGTATAAAATGAAAATTCTAAAATTGGAAAAAAAATGATATCAACAATTTAATATATGATTTTATTAATATCTGCAAATTCAAACAACAGGCAAGTGAGTAGTAACCTAGTGAGTCAATGTAAGTAGACAATAGATCAAAGAGAAGCAAATGTAGAAAATAGAAAAAGGACGAGGTTGTATTTTTATAGGATTCATATAGCAAAGAAAAAAATCACAATATGAAACATATCTTTAATTCAATAATAATGAAATTGTAAAATATCAAATATGTACAATTTAGTAAAACTATATTTAAAGCAAAATAAAATGCCTTAAATACTTATTTAGAAAATGCAGAAATCAATGACATAACTATACAACTTAAACAACTATCAAATTAAATTCAAAGAAGGTAGAGTAAAGGAAACAATAAAGATAAAAAATGTAGAAATCAATTGTATAGAGAATAAATATATAATAGAATAAAATTAAGTCAAGAAACTTTTTCTTTGAAAAGATTAATACAAATTGATAAATTCCTAGTACATTGATTTTAAAAGACCAGACAAGGCACAAATTATCAATATATGGAATAAAAATAAATTGCTCAAAATTCTACAAACATTATCAAATAGAATCATGAATAATTCTATGTCCAAAACTTTGAAGATTAAATATAATGAAGATAATCAATATGCAACAATTCAATTTAAAATTTTCTGAGAAATGTACTCTTATCTATCATTATGGTATTTCTTTTTAATTAGTCTTTTGACACAAATCGGCATATCTAATAAATGTTATTCTACATTATTAAATGATATTTTAAAATTTATACTCACCATGGTAGAATAAATTGGGAGTTCTTTGAATGGGTTAACAAGCAAGAGGATGTCCCCAATAAAAGTCTGTTAAAACAAAAATATATAAAATGTTTTTGAATTATATAAATAGTACCTTTAAAAGTTAAAATTGGGGATGCCAGAATGGCTCATCGGGTTGAGCACTTGTCTTGCAGCCCCAGCATCTGAGGATTAAGTCCTGGCCCTGGAGCATTAAGACCCATATGCTGAGCTGGGTGGCCCTCCTATGTGGGTGGCCCCCAATTTGGTCCCTGCCCCCGGTGTGTACTTTCCATGTGGGAGGACCCTGGCTTGCAGGGACATGACTCTCATGTGGGAGGCCCCAGGCTGGTTCCTGCCCTATGCAGTCCCAAGGCCCCAGTCTGATTCCTGCCCTGTGTAGCCCCATGCCCACCAATGGAATGAAACTATATGGAAAACTGATGACCTGCAGCTGTGGAGACTGCTCTGCCATGCCCCGCCCCTTCTTTCTGTCTCTCTCTGTCAAAAACAATAAAAAAATCTAAAATTAATTAACTAATTAATTTAAATAAATTAAAATCTTTGTGCAAAAAAAAGAGAATAATTAAAAATCACTTTAATGTTCTAAAAATTGTTTTAAAAATTTGTAAATAAAGAAATCTAACACTCAAATTTAAATAAAATAAAATGAAAAGGCTTGTTCTACTAAACACATAACAGGTGAATTGACTGTATTCTAAGAATTTCTTAAAGGGGTTTTGTAAGAACCAGATTAAATAAAAAATATAAAATTAAAACATGAGAAAATATACTGCAGGAAGTAAATAAGTAATGAATTCTATGTTGTTACACAATTATGATAAAATGTATAACTGAAAAGGTAATACAGCACAGAAAGCAACTAAAGATATTTTTAAATAAAAATGAACAAGCAATGAGATATAAAGGCACATAAAACAGATGGAATAACTAGATACCAAATAATAAAATGTAAATCCAAATACATTATATCAGTAGTTATATCCAATGTAAAGCTATCAAATATTCTAATTCAAAGACAAAGATTATAAACTGGATTAAAATATTATGTGCTAATTTAAAGAGAGACACTTTAAAAATAAAGACAATATTTGAAAGGTAAAAGATGGAGCAAGATATACAGGCAAATAATAGCAAAAGGGGTGGGTTTAACAATTCTTAATTCATAGAATATATGCTAAAGTAAGAAGCAGTAGCAGTCATAAAAAGGGACATTTCACAATGATAAAATGATAAATCAATAAGGAAGACACTGCAATTCTAAATTTTTATGAGAATAAAATCTAGCATAAAATAGACAAAGCAATAACAGTTGAAAAGAGGAAAACAAATTCACAATGATACTGGATAATTTTAACAGTTTTTTTTCTAGTAAGTCATAGAATAAGCAGACAAAATTTTAGAATAAGTAACTACCAAATTGACTGACATACAGAACATTTTTATCAACAACTGCATAATATATGTACACTCTTTTAAACTGAACATAAGCCAGTTTCATTACATTTAAAGGATATGAGTCACAACATGCTCTGATCATGGTAGGATTAAGATAAAAATTAATAGTGAATACCTAGAAAATCCTAAAATGTTTTAAACTTATATATTTGAAAATAACCTATGAGTCAAAAAAGGAATCACAAAGCAAAAGAGAAAATACGTTTCCTACAACTTCTGATATGCAACTAAAGATATATTTGGTTATAAAAGTTATCACCTAAAATGCATTATGTAGAAAAAAAGAAAAGCTGACATTTAATGATGTATTTGTTTTAAGTAGTTCATCAAATTATACAGAAAAGTGAATAGAGGAAGATAAATTAATGTAATATAAACAAAAGCCCAAAAGTGATCTTTTGAAAAATTTGATAAAATGGAGAGTTCCCTAACAACACTGACTTTCCAGAGAAAATGTAATAATTACCACTATCAATAATATGACATCACTATAGATCCTATAGACATGAAAATAGATGAAGATACTCAGATCCTTATTTTAGTAACTAAGTTCAGATATTTAAATAGGTGGAAGACAATCCACCATAATAATTTGAAAACTATTAACATAATAAAACTTAATATAATAAAAAGTAATGACTACATCCATAGCATAGTTACTGTAAGCAACTTGCTTAATGATAAAACATTGGAAACTTCTCCCTGGAATAAAAAATGAAACAAGAATGCCTACTATTGTCACTTTCAGTCATTCTTTATTGACAGTCCTATCCCACAAAATAATTCAAGAAAAGAAAAAAGCTATGAAAATTTCTGAGAATATTAAAAGTCATTATTTAGAGACTATATAATAGTGTATGCAGAAAATGCAAAGAAATTTTATATAAATTAATATGTACATATAAATTTAGCAAGTTTCATAGATAAAATGTCAATATATTATAAAAATTAAAACCGTATTCATATATTTGCCATAAACAATTAGAAAATAAAATATGCTTGTTACTTTAAATAATAACATTTATTATAGCATCAAAATTTAAAAAATATGTAGAAATAGATCTAATACAAATGGGAAAAACTTTTATACAGAAAATTTTTTAAATGTTCCAGAGAAAATAAAGATGATCAAAGAAGGGTTATAACATTCCATGAAATGAAAATTAAATATTGTAAAAATCTCAATTATTTCCAACTAATCTTTATATTCAATGCAATGCCAAAGAAAATCCAATTGAAATTGATAAACTGACTTTTAAATAAATATGGATGTCTAAGAATCATGTTTAGACAAAATATTCTGAACAACAAAATCAGAGGACTTTCTATATAGCCAGATCTCTATAGCTATAATGTTTCAAATATTTTGGTATTGGTTTATAGACAGAAAAACAGATTCATACCACAGAAGACAGACCCAATCCCATTGGTCACCTGATTTATTACAAAGTTGCCATTGCCATTGCCATAGCAAATCCACATAGGAAAAACAATCTTGACCCTCCCCTTTTATCATTGTGAAACTATTTGCACACTGGTAATACACCTCAAATGTTAAAGTTAAAACAACCAAACTTCAAGCAAAAGATACAAGAAAAGATTTTCATGACCAATGCCAACATTTTTTAAGCAGGACACAAAAAGCACTAACCTAAAAAAATTTTATAAAAATTACAAACTTTTCTTTATTTACAGACACTACTAGAAAACCAAAATGCAAGCCACAAACTAAGAGGAAATGCTTGCAATATGTATATCTGACAAAGAACATCATGAATATATAAAAACCCTAAACATGAAGGAAATGCAAAACAACCCTATTAAAAAAAACAAAACAAACAAAAAAACAAAAAAATGGCAATATGTTATAAATTCAACATGCACTTCACAAAGTAAGATAAAATGAGCAACAAACACATATCAGTTAACATCATTAGTTATCAGAGAAATTTAAGTTAAAACAGTAAAGAGATACCACTGCACAACAACCAGAATGGCTAGAATTTGAAAAATCATTAATAAATAATACTAACCATGTTAAGTGTTGGTGAGGATGTGGAAAGCCAAAAGACCATGGTGGAAGTATAATCACTTTGAAAAACTACTTGGCTGTATCTACTAAAATTGAACACCTCTACCATGCTGGCAATTCAGTCCTAGGTAAATGCCTTATAGAAACACTTCTAAATGTTACCGCACAAATAAAATACATGTATGTGTACTCACAAAAAGATACAACAGTTCATAACAGTGTTATTTATAACCTAAAAGTGAAAATAACTCAATTATAGAGTCAATAAATAACTTAGGATATATTTATAGAGTAGCTTATTGTACAGGAATAAAAATGGCTAAACGCTGCTACAAACAGTGGTAAAAATAAGCGGTGTCTGGCCTTTTAATTTTCCTGGGCCATGCTTAAAGAAGAATTGTTTTAGGTCACACATAACACACACTGACGGTAACAATAGCTGATGAACTAAAAAAAAAAGGTCACAAAAAAATCTCATGATGTTTTAAGAATTTGAGTTGGGCCCTATTCAAAGCCATCCTGGTCAGGTTGGACATGACTAGTACAGATGAATATCAGAAATGTAACAGTGAATGAAAGATGACAGTCAGGAAGGAGAATATGCAGAATGATTATTCCTTTTATATAAAGTTAAAAAAAATCAGACAAAACTATTTGACAGTCCTACATGCTCGAAAATTTTGTAATAATTAGTATAAATTGGGAAAGGAGTTTCTTATGTTCCATTTATTTATGAAGATGCTGTTTATACAGGTGTGTTCATCAAATTTAAAAAATCATGTAGTCATACACTAGTGAGTTGGTATTATTCTTGTTATGTATTGTAATTCAATACAACATTCATTTAAAGAGTGAAATAATTGTAAAGAAGGGAGACCTCATTAGTTCAGTAGCTGAAAATTACTCTTACATTCCAGCGAAGAAAAGAGAAGCTAGAAAGAAGATTGATGGAGAAATCAAAACTCTCCTAATTAAAGAAGATTATTTTTTAAATAAAATTAAAATATAGTACCTCTAAATTGCATTTTCCTGATATATATATATATATATAATATTGGTCTAATTATTGAAGGACATTGAGACTACCTTTGAAAATATATTTTGTGATAAACAAAAAATAATTTATAAAAACATAATTTGAATGTTAGTGATAGGTATAAAGGATGATTTTATATAGGGTTAAGGCAGGGGTATCCAAACATTTGGCTTCCCTGGGCCACAATGGAAGAAGAATTGTCATGGGCCACATATAAAATACACTAACACTAACACTAACACTAACACTAACGATAGCTAATGAGCTAAAAAAATTATTTTTTTTAATTCTCATAATGTTTTAAGAAAGTTTATGAATTTGTGTTGGGCCTCACTCAAAGTTGTCTGGGCTGCATGTAGCCCACAGGCTACAGGTTGGACAACTTTGGTTTAAGACATATTCTGAAGAGGCTAATTTGATGAAATGGAACATTTTGAATATACTGCAGAGAAATAATTTCTTAAATTGTAAAAACCTAAATATTTTCTTTACCTTATTTTTCTCCTACATTACATTTTTAAAAATAGCTCACATATGTCGAATATTCAAAAGGGTATTTTAGATCGAATGGAATGACATGCAACTATATGGCAGCTATTGCGTAGTATAGCATAGCACATTGTAGATGAGGCTTTCATCGTCTAGGCTACGGGGTGGTATTAGCTTGGAAAAATGTGCCCATCTACATAATTTCAAACTGAAAGCAAGAGAGACTTCAACTTCTGACAGAATGCTGTCAACTTTCAACTCTTAAGAAGCTCTTAAAAAGAAGACCTGCTGTATACAATGGGCTCACCTTGAGAGGAATATTAAGTTATTAAGTGGCAGAGATGAGCCAGACTCTGTACTTGGCTACTAAGATATAGAATTAATTTTTTTGTGTCTGTTTTTCTTTATGAATCTTAAAGTTCTATTAGTGTGTTTATGAAGAGAATATTGTCTACATGCTTATTGGCCACCCATGAAGAGATTTCATTGCATATTCTATTCTCTCTGTTACTGTTGACAATAATTATTCAGGAAATGCAGTGTATTCATTTTATGTATTTCCCAGCAAACAAATGTCTCATCACTTGCATTTAATTTTCTGCTTGATGGTTTGGGAATTTCCTTCTGCTATAGACTACATGAAAATTTCTCAACCTAATATTTAAATGGAATGCTATACACTTACTTAAATGAATAATTTACAGATTATTTTGAAAGATCATCTTACATAATACATCAGACTATAGCTAAAAAAGATGAAAATTCTTATTAAACAATTAATTCAACTGAAATATTTTGTCTTGGCTCTGATTGGCCTGGGTAGCAGCAGTGGGAGTCAGACTCTGTATTTATTTTGAAGGTAAGGCTAATGATATTTGCAGTGAAATCAGATGTGGGATATGGGGAGAAAAAGCATTAACACTCTTATCAGGCACTTTGGCCTAAAAACTAGAAGAGAGGGGATGCCATTAACTGAAATGAGAGAGGCTTTGGGAGACACGTGGTTAGAGCATACGTGTCGAGCACGGATGATAAATTAGAATATTTTAATCTTGAGACATCTATTAAACTAGTGCTTTTATATCTGTGGGAAGGGAACACTTGCTTTTATTTCCAGTTCACCATGGACTGACACTTCTGTAAAATGTAGTCAAGATGAATTCCTAGAAAAATAAATTTGTAAAAGACAAAAACATACAATGTGTGATCAAAAATCTGATGAATGTTTACATAAAAAATTTATTATAGTAAAAGACATACTGCCATTAATCCCCCTCAAAATACTCCCGATCACTTCGAACACACTTATCCCATTGTCCTTGGCACTTTCTGAAGCAGTTCTGGAAGTCCCCTTTTGTAAGTGTGGCTGCCCTGATGTCCTGAATTGATTCAAAACGTTTACTTTTCATGGTTATTTTGACTTTGGAGAAGAGACAGAAGTTGCATGGTTCCAGCTCCAATAAATAAGGTGGATAAAGACACATTGTCATGTTTTTATTTGACAGAAATTGTTGTACCGGAAGTAATGTGTGGCCTGAGTTGATTCAGGACATCAAGGCAGCCATGACAGTGCAACTAAAGACACTCATGAAAGAGGATTTCAGAACTGCTTCAGAAAGTGGCAAGAACAATGGGATAAGTTTGTTCAAAGTGAGGGGGAGTATCTTGAGGGGGGATTGATAAGAATGTGCTTTTTACTGTAATAATTTTTTTTAATTTAATCATTCACTGTATTTTTTACCATACCTCGTACAAAATGCAAAACTTAAGTTTTACTAGATTCAGCAGATGTAAATCAAATCATCAAATAACTATAAGTTTTTAAACACTTACTCTCATTGCAGACTGGCAATAAAAAAATTCACATATACAATTGTCCACACAGAAAACACTTTGAGAATCGCTAATTATTATTCCATCAATAATGTTTGAGAGGAGAGATCCAAGATGGCGGCATGAGAGGAGAACGCCATAACTGCCTGGGAAGGGCCTTGTGAACAGAGGGGAATCCACAGGGGAAACCCTGAGAAGAAACCTCAACTAAGAGAACCACACAACGCGGAACAACACACAAAGGTTAGAGAAAAAAGGGGAGACTGGGAGAGGGAAAGGGAAGCAGCGGTTCGGGGACAGAGACTCGGAGCGCGGCCCGGGGCTGGCAAAAACAAAGGGGGATTGGGGGACTACGGTCAAAGTGGAGCTGGATCGAGGGCGGGCTGGAAGCCGAGACCTAGGGAGCGTGGAAGCCCCACAAGACTGTGGACAATTTAACATCTGAACTCAAGGGACAGCACGCAGTGCCCTAATCAGATCACAGA
>PVKE010009963.1:10000-43542 GCA_004027555.1 Craseonycteris thonglongyai | reverse complement strand
TTTTTTTATGTTTTCTTTTATGTTTTTTTAAATGATTTTATTATACGTGTGTTTTTTATTTACTTTGTATTACATTTTGTATATATGTTTCTTTGTGTGTATATAATTTGTACAATAAATTTATTATTTTAAAATTATTTTTGTTTATTATTTTTTATTCTTGTTCAATAATAAATATCCTTAGAAATAGCTGGTGCCCACTGCCCTACCGATATGTTAGAATGCGCCCTAGGGCATAAAAAGGTTGGGAACCCCTGCGTTAGAGGATAAAAAGACTTTTTTTTTTCCATTTAAATCTAGTCAATAATTTTAATAAAAAATTATTCAGCTTTAGGGAGGGAAGTTGGTATATTTTTTATGGTCCTAGCTGGAAGTCAAAAGCTTTGGGTCTGTTTCCAGTGCTAGAATTGACTGCTGGTGTTTTGGGGCCAGTCACTCATCCTTCCTGTCTTAGTTTTTAGTTTTTAGTTTTTTTTTTAAATTGGAAATAATGTATGATCTATGTGTGATTTGCTTTTAACAAACACATACACACACACACTCTCACACACACCAATTTCTTTACATAGTGGGGAGTTCAAGATTATTAATACTCAATTTGAATTATAAATATAATTTGTATTTTAGGAACATACCTATTAAAAATATACAGTACATTATTCCATGCTGTTATTAAGAAGGATATTTAAAATTGCTTGTGGAGGGGATGACAATATTTGGAATTCAACACTTTCATCATATGCTCAGCAATGACAACAGAGGAAAATGGAGCTTTAAGTTAACTTTTAGGTGAGCAGATCTGTATTACTTGAGCACATATCATAAACTGTCTAGAAAATAAAATATCTTTCTGCATAATTTTACAAAATAAAATGCTCTGCTCTGTTAAATGGTTTGTAAAGAAGTCACTAGGTATTGACACCCAAACTCCTGGTATTTACATTTACATCAATTCTCTCTTCCTGTGAATGTGGAAATGTGAAGGTCCTCTCACGTTCCAAAGATCACAAACCTCTGCCTTTTCACTGACATCAGCACCAGTTATCGTCACCTGTTTTTCGCTTTCTTATTGTTTCTTTGCATTTAATACTTAGGGATAAATCTAAGGTTCTAGAATCCATGGCAATTGTTAAGGTCAGCTTTTCCCCTGCCGCAACCTCCTACCCATTCCCGCCCCCATCCTTGTCTCTTAAGGGATAAGATTCTAAATGTTGGAAGGATCAAACTCTCCCTATTTTATAATCCTTACCTCAAAGGTCAAAGGGAGATTTCTCTTGTGATAGATTTGAATTTTACTAACAAAATTAAATATCTCTATTGTTTATTCTAAATTAGGTTAAGAGCTCTTTTTTTTTAATACTTTTTTTTAATTTATTTTTTATGGTTTTTGACAGAGAGAGAGAGAGAAGAGAGAGAGAGACAGAGACCGAGACAGAGAGAAGGGAAAGGGCTCAGAACAGTCTCCATAGTTGCACATCATTGGTTTTTCCACATAGTTTCATTCCACAGGTGGGCACTGGGCTGCCCAGGGCAGGAACTGGGCTGGGGTCTCGCCCTGGTGAGAACCGAACTGGGGAGTCCCCAGTTCAGCATATGGATACACACGGGCTGGGGCCGGGATTTGATCCTCAGTCCCCGGGGCTACAAAGTGAGCGCTTAACCCACTGAGCCATCCCGGCTTCTCCTGGCGGGGGGCGGGGAGGGGGCGGTGTCTTTTAAATACATATACTTATGGGTGTTCTACAGACTATTAAGATTGCACATGCTTAGTCAAGATATTTGAGAACCCATTTCAAGGTTCAGGAATTAGCTACCATGGGAAGATTGAATTTCTGTTTTAGGGAATTGTTCAGAATCAGCTTTTAGATTGGAGTTTTCATATCATGTTAGTATCAAAAACTAAAGAGAAATTTTGGGAGGTGGAACCACTTAGACAAAAATCAAACATAGCCCAACTGAGTATTTTCTGTTTTGTGTCCTCTTCCTGAAGATTTTCTTTTTTAAATGTTTTTTTTGTTAAAATATAGCTAATATTCAATAGTATATTAGTTTCAGGTGTACACCATAGTTAATCAACATTTATATACGTAAAGAAGTGATCGCCGAGGAAGCCTGGATGGCTCAGTGGGTTAAGCTCTCACTTCACAACCCTGGGGTCCAAGGACCGAGTCTTGGCCCAGGCCCATGTGGACCCAAATGCTGAACTGGGGTGTGGCCCCAGTTTGATTCTTGCCAGGGTGAACTCCCCATGTGGGAGGCACCTGGTTCTGCCCCCAGCTTGCAGGGGTGTGCCTCCCATGCAGGAGGCCCCAGGCCCAGTTCCTACCCCGCACATGCCGCCCTCCTCCCCGCCCCCCCGCCCCCCCGTCCTGTGTGGAATGGAACCATGTTGAAAACCGATGGCATGCAACTATGGAGACTGCTCTGCCCCCTCCTTCTCTCTGTCTCTCTCTGTCTCTGTTGCTCTCTCTGTCAAAAACAATAAATCTTAAAAAAAAAAAAAATGATTATCATGAGAAGTCCAGCAACCATCTGACTTTGTACAATGCTATCACAATATTATTGACTATATATTATATTTGTATGACTGATTTGTTTTATACCTGGAAATTTGAACTTCTTATTCTCTTTCACCTTTTCCCCTCCTTTAAAAAATTTTAAATTACAGTTGACACTCAATATTATTTGATATTAATTTCAGGTGTACATCATAGTGGTTAGACATTTATGTAACTTAGAAGTGATCCCCCTGACCAGATTAGTACCCACCTGGTACTTTCCGTAGTTATTACCATTTATTAACTATATTCCCTATGCTTTATTTTATATCCCCACAACTGTTTTGTAACTAACAATTTGTACTTGATCTCGTCACTTTTTTCACCCTGCCTCCAACAACCCTCTCATCTGTCACCCAATAAATCTAGTATCTCTCTGACACCATACATACCTACAACATTACTGACTGTATTCCTTATGCTATACCTCACATCCCCATGACTTGTGTAACAACCAGTGTGTACTTCTTAATCCCTTGCCATTTTTCACACACACCCCTCAACCTCCTCCCATCTGGCAACCATCAAAATGTTCTTTGTGTCTATCAGTTTGTTTCTGTTTTATTTTATTCTTTAGATTTCACATATAAGCAAAATCACATTGCATCTGTCTTTCTCTGTCTGACATATCCTGTCAGCACAATACTCTCTAGGCCTAGCTATGCTGCTGTAGATGACAAGAAGCCATTCCCTTCCATGGCTGGGCAAAAGTGCACTGTATATGCAAGGCACCTCCTCTTTATCCATTCACCCATCAATGACTAACAGGCTGACTCCACATCTCGGCCATTGTAAACAATGAATATGTGGATGTATATGTTCCTTCAAAGTAGCATTTTGTGTGTTTTTAAATAAATACCCAGAAGCAGGATTACCGGGCCCTTCTTTGTCTCTTGTTATAGCCTTTATTTTAAAGTCTTTTTTGTCTAATATAAGTATTGCTACCCAGTCTTTTGTTTTTGTTTTGTTTTCATTTTCATGAAAAATCTTTTTCTATCCCTTTACTTTCAGTCAGTGTGTGTATTTTGATCTGAGATTATTAATAGTATGTTGTAGGCAGCATATGTAAAGGTCTTATTTTCTTTTTTGTTAAAAAATGTTATTTCATTGTTTGAAAGCAGGTGTGTGTGAGAGAGAGAGAAGGATGGAGGGCTCACAACAGTCTCCAGAGTTGTGCATCATTAGTTGTACCATGGTTTCATTTCACACAGGTGAATTTGGGGCCATGTGGGATAGGAACCAAACTGGTTGCCTCCCACGTAAGAGGAGAAAACCTTCACCACCAAGCCATCCCAGTGGTAACCAGTTGTGCCACAGTTCAGCATGTAAGGTTTGCATGGACCAGGATTAGGAATTAAACCCCAGACCTCATGATTTTGAAGCAAGCTCTCAATCGCTGAGCTATCCTGGCATTCTATGGTCTTATTTTCTTATGCATTCAACCACAATATCTTTTAACTGCAGTATTTAATCCAATTACATTTAAAGTAATTATTTTTAGATATATAGTTATTGCCATATTATTATTATTATTTTTATCTTTGTGTGTGTGTTAAAGAAGCCCCTCTAACATTCCTTTTTGTGAACCTTTGAAAGATTTTAGGAAAGTTCACAGCTTGAACCATGGAAACACCAATGGAAGCGACTTGGGTAAGGTGGGGCCTCAGGAAACCACCAGGGCAAACAAACAATGTTAGCCAGGTTGATAGAGAGTCAGATATGGCTGCTGCCTGTGTCTGTACCCCAGGAGTGGGGAGGTCTCAAAAAAGGAACAGTGGTTACTGCCAGCTCCTCCATTCAACACAAAGATGCCCCTCCCACCCTCCCTAAAGCCAGAACATTCCGTTTCACCCCATTTTTGCAGCTGCTGCTTCAGCGCCGGAGCTCAGAACCAGTGAGTCCACAAGTGAGTCCTTAGTGAGACTCACGAAGTCTTTGCCCGGGCCCTTCAGGAGGAGCACCTGGCACTGCAGCTGCCCTCATCTCACTCAGCCACAACCTCCTCTGGCTCTCACAGAAGAAAGTCATGGAGATGGCTTTCTCTGGCAGTGAAGCTCTGGGTTGGGGAGCCTGGTGTGGGGATGAGACCCCTCACTTCTCAAGGTGGGGGGAACCTCTACAGCTGAGATAGCCCTTCTTCCAACTTTTAATGGTCACCTGCAGATGTGGGAGCAGCCTGCTCCATGTACCTAGCCCTTCTATCAGTCCTGAGGTGGCTTTTGTATGTCTTTAGTTGTAGGGCTTTGGTTCAGCTGGAGTTTGAGTGATTCTCAATAATGGCTTTTCTGTAGTTTAGTTATAATTTTGATGTGTTCATGGGAGGAGACATACCCAGCGTTTACTTACTTCACCATCTTGATCAGAAATTTACAGATTTTTTATGCAAACTGGCTTCCCTTGTCTTTGAATGTGTCTTTAATTGAAAAGATGGAGATTGAGGGCAAGGAAAAGATCTCTTCAGCTATAAAATCACCTTGTGCTGAGTTAATCTGTGTGATGTGTAATAGAATTTATTATTATTTTTTGAAGATCTATTTTAGTGTGTGTGTATGTGTGTATGTATGTGTGTGTGTGTGTGTGTGTGTGTGTGTGTGAGGGAGAGAGAGAGAGAGAAAAGGGTGAAGGTCCCAGAGCAGTCTCCATAGTTGTACATCATTAGTTGTGACATGGTTTCATTTCACACAGGTGGGTGTGGGGCCACGCAGGGCAGGAACCGAACTGGGGCCTCCTGCATGGGACACAAGAACTTTAGCCACTGAGCCATCTTGGCAGTTACCAATTGCACCACATTTCAGCATATGGGGTTTGCAGGGGCTATGGCTGGGAACCAATCCCCAGTCCTTGCAATTGCAAGGCAAGTACTCAAATGCTCAGCTATACCGGCATCCCAATAATGAAACCTTTTAATTTATTACTTTATATTTTATTCTCTTCTTTCTTTCTTCATGATCTCAGATGCTAGCTGCTCTAGTTGGAGTTCTCCATAGAATTCACTGTGAGGAATAAATTACAACATGAAACCAAAAGTTGTTTTTAACGTTTTCATGTAGTAGAAAATCTGGCTGAGGTCTCTAATTAATTAATTAATTAATGAGTACCTCACCTGTGTAGAAGACAGTATAATGGCTCCCCAAAATGTCCACATGCTAATCTTCAGAACCTGTCAACAGTAACTTATATAGCAAAAGGGACTTTGCAAATGTGATTTCATTGAAGATATTGAAATGGGGAGATTATCCAGGTGGCCCTAAATGTTATCATAAGTCTCTTTACAAGAAGTAGTCGGAGGGAAATTTGACTACAGAAGATCAGAAGGTAATGTGTTGATAGAAGCACATTTTGAAGATAGAGGAAAGGGCAAGATAAACACAGGTTGCTACTAGCAGCTGAAAAAGAAAAGAAACAGACTGTCCACTTAGATTTTCTAGAAGGAATCCACCCTGCCAACACCTTAACTTTAGCACTGTAAAACTGGTTTCAGGCTTCTGACTTCCAGAACTGTAAGAATAAATTTGTGTTGTTTTAATCTGCTAAATTTGTGGCAATTTGTTAGAGCAGCAATAGGTAACAAATATACCTTGCATTAAGTATTTGGATTTGCAGCTATACAAATTATTTTGAAAACTGATTATGTTTCTTTAATTTTTATTTTACAATTACATTTGACACATAATAATCCATTAGTTTCAGGTGTACAACATAGTGATAAGACATTTATATAACTTATGAAGTCATCACCCTTATAAATATGGTACCCATTTGACACCATACTTGTACATAGTTATTATAATATTATTGACTGTATGTCCTATGCTAAACTTCACACTCCTGTGACTATTTTGTATCTATGAATTTGTACTTAATCTCTTTCCCTTTTCCACCCACCCCTCCAACATCCCCTCATCTGGCAAAGATGAAAATGTTTTCTGTATTTATGAGTCTTTTCCTGTTTTGTTTTTTCATTTACTTTGTTCTTTAGATTCCACATATAAGTGATATTATATGACATTTTTCTTTGTCTGTGTTACTTACTACACTCAGAACAAAACCTCTCTAGGTTCAACTAGGTTGTTGCAGATGATAATACTTCATTCTTTCTTATGGCTGAGTAATAGTCTATTGTATATATGTACCACTTCTTTTTCTTTTTTTTAAATTTATTTTATTATTTTGAGATGAGACAAACACACACACAGGAGTGGGGGAGGGCCCAGAGCTGTCTTCATAGCTGTACATCATTGGTTGTATCAGTTTCATTCCATGCAGGTGGTTGTGGGGCCACATGGGCAGGAACCAAACCGGGAGTCTCACACATGGGAGGTGAGAACCTTCACCACTGTGCCATCCTGGTGGTTTCCAGTTGCACCACAGTTCAGCACATGGGTTTACATGGACTATGGCTGGGATTTGATCCCCAGATCTCACGGTTGCAAGGCAAGGGCTCAACCTGCTGAGGTATCCCAGCAACCCTCATTTGTTTTTTACATTCAAAATATTAATATTTATATTAATCTTAGATATAAATCATAGTTGTTTATATATATATATATATATATATATATAATATATAATTTTTAAAGAAGCAATCCCCCTAATTTAATACTTACCTGGCACTATACATAGTTATTACCATATCCTTCCCTATGCTTTAATTTATATCCACATTACTATTTTATAACTACCAATTTGTACTTTTTAATCTCCTCACATTTTCACCCTGCCTACATCCTCCTACCAATTATCACCCCAACAAATCTAGTACCCATCTGACACCACACATAGTTATTACAATATTATTGGCTATATTTCTTGTGCTCTACCCTACATCCCATGAATAATTTGTAACAACCAATTTGTTCTTCCTAATCCCTTCACCTTTTTTTACCCATTCCCCCAACACCCTCCTATCTGGCAACAATCCAAATATTTTCTGTATCTATGACTTTGTTTCTGTGTTGTTTATTTTTTTTCTTTCAATTATACATATAATTGAAATCAATTGCATCTGTCTTTCTCTGTGTGACACTCCACTCAGCACAATATGCTCTATACCTTTTGATTAGAGCTTTTAATACTTTTAAATTGATGTAATTTTTGTTGATATGTAACCATTGCCATTTTATTATTCACACTTTTGCTTTTTTCCCCTTGTCTTAAAGAAGTCCCTTTAACATTTTTTTGTAAATTTGGTTTGGTGGTGATGAATTCCTTTAGCTTTTTCTTATCTTGGAAGCTCTTTATTTGCCCTTTGATTTTGAATTATAGTCTTGCTGGGTAGAGTAATCTTGGTTGTAGGCTCTTGCTTTCCATCATGTTGAATATTTTCTGCCATCTCCTTCTGGCCAGCAAAGTTTCTGTTGAGAAATTAGCTGACAGTCCTGTGGAAGCTCCCTTATAAGTTACTAGTTGCATTTCTCTTGTTACTTTTAGGATTTTTTTTTTTAATCTTTAACTTTTGCCAATTTAATTATAACATATCTTGGTGTGGACCTGTTTGGTTTCATCTTGCTTGAGACTCTATGCTTCCTGGACTTGTATGTTTATTTTTTTGATGAGGTTAGAGAAGTTTTCAGTCATATTTCTTCAAATGGGTTCTCAATCACTTGCTCTCGTTCTTTTCCTTCTGGTACTTCTATGATGCAAATGTTGTCATACTTGATGTCATCCTAGAGATCTCTTAAACTGTCCTCATTTTCTAACCTGCTTTTTAAAAAATGATTTATATTATTGTTTTTGACAAACAGAGAGAGACAGAGAGAAGTGCGAGGGCCCAGAGCAGTCTCCATAGTTGTACGTCATCAGTTTTCAACATGGTTTCATTGCACACAGGTGGGCAGGGGCAGCACAGGGCAGAAACTCGGCTGGGGGCCTCCTGCATGGGAAGCACACACCAGATCAACATATGGGTCTGCAAGGGCTTGGGCTGGGACTTGATCCTCAGTCCCTGGGGCTGCAAAGTGAGCACTTAATCCACTGAACCATCCCGGCTTCCCCTAAACTCTGTTATTTGGTTTTGTTTTTTTTCTATTCTAATTGGATGTTTTCTGCTATATTTTCTTCCAAATCACTGATTTGATACTCTGCTTTATCTAGGCTGCTGGTGATTCCTTCTATTGCATTATTCATTTCAGTTATTGTATTCTTTATTTCTGATTTTTTAAAATGGTTTCTATGCCATTCTTTATGCTTGATATCTTTTTGTTGAAGTTTCTACTAAGTTCTTTGAGCATCCTTATAACCATTGCTTTGAACTCTGTACCAAATAGTTTGTCTGCCTCCATCTTGTAGTTCTTTTTCTAGAATTTTCTGCTGTTCTTTCATTTAGGATGTATTTTTTGTTTCTTCATTTTGAATGCCCCTCTGTGTTTGTTTCTGTGTACTAGGTAGGTGTGTCATGTCTTTCAGTATTGCTGGATAGCCTTGTGTAGTAGGTGCCCTGTGGAGCCCTGGCACTGTGCCCCTGGTCACCTGTACAGTGACCAGTACAGATTCTGGTTCAGTACCAGTGTTGTGCCTGGAAGCACTCAGCAAAAGTCTCAGAACATATCCAGGTTAGTCATCACCTGCCATGAGCCTGTAGACTGGAGTTTTTTCAAGAAATATTTCAATGCGGACTGGGTTGACTGCTCAGTGGAGAAAGTGCATCTGGCATTGGGAGAATTGGATAGGGTGAGGTCCCATCAGTCAGCAGGGTGGAGCAAACAGCTCACCAGACTAACTCAAATTCAGATTTTGCCATGTAAGGGGGAGGTATAGCACAGGAAAGATGGCAACCACCAACTGGCTGCACAGGAGGTGGACCCCACTCAGGAAAAATGGCAACTATGCTTTATTCCTTGCTCAAAAGGACTCTCCCTATGCCCCCAATTCTCCCTGAGTCACCTTCCCTCTGGCAGAGCTCAGGATGAGTCCCTATGAGTGACTGATTCTGTGCATGGACACTTTAAGAGGACTTCTGGGTTTCCCACAGACATCCATTCCACCTACATGGTCGAAATCCCCATCTTTCACAGCCTGATGTTATGGGGAGCCCTCTTCCTGGCACCAGTACTCTGAGCTGGCGAGCCTAGTGTGGGGATGGGGTTACTTGCTCTTCTGCGGGAAACTCCAGGCCAAGATATCCCTCCTGAATCTTAACCACCACATAAATGTTTGTGGCTAGCCCAGTTTGTATTTCTGCCCTTTCTACCAGTCTCAACATTAGTTATAAAATGTCTATTCAGCTGGACTGCAGATGGTTCTACAGGTTGGTTGTTCTATAATTTCATTGCAGTTATAATGTGTTCATGGAAGAAAGCAAGCACAGTGTTTATGTATTTTGGATTCTTATTCACACTATGTCCACAATACACATCATTATAAAAACTTAAATGGATATTTGGCTGCAGAATTCTGAATCTTGGTCGTTGTATGAACCATAATATAATATATATAAAAGGGAACCCAAAAAAACAAAATTAACTTATTAAAAATTGTGTATTTATTCTTACATGCTTAAACTGTAGTCACCTTCAAAGAACTCTCCATTTGAGATAGCTTTTGAACTTGTCAACTCACATTCCTTTTAGTGCTTCTGCCTTTTTTTATTTTACTTCTTCCACATCAGCAAAACCTTTACCTTTGAAGACTTTTTTCATCCAGGGAAACAATAAAAGGTCACTTGGGGCAATATCAGGTGAATAGGGAGGATAGGACACGGGGGTCGTGCCATTTTGGTCAAATATTCCTGAACACTCAGAGAGGTGTGAGCACAGGTGTTGTTACACTGCACATTGTTTGTGTAAACCACCAATCATGAAATGGGTAAATGTGTTGAAAGAGTTTCCAGAAAAATTCACCGAAGCTGAATGCTACTTCTCACAACAATGTCAGCTGGCACACTGATGCAGATGGGTTACTAGCTTACTCACCTAGCAGGGGAAGCCTATACGACAAGGACCTAGCTTCAAGAAGATAATTCTATTTTGGGGAGTTCCCGCTCTTATATAGTTATCTAATTTATAAATTCAGGAAACTCAATAATATTTATTGAGTTTTACACTCTATTTCATAGAGTGTAAATTACTATTTCAAGAATTATAGTTAATAGAGTGTAATGACTCTGGGATTCTCCTTAGAAGTTATACCTATATAATATATTAAAAAAATGAAAGAAAAACATTTTTAATTCCTAGATTTTAATTGTATTCAAGGCAAGGCCCAAACTAGTAGTGGGTATCAGATGTTTCATTATTATCTTTTATGGCAAAGAGTGCTCTATATTCTAGAAATAATACAGCATGTGGAAGAGCAGGTGATCAGTTCTGGGACTGCTTTTATCAATGAGATGCTCTGGGAAAAATTTAGCTTGTAAATTTCACTGAGCAGTTTAGAAAATTACAAACAATTCAGTAGACCGTTATATATCTGAATTTCTGTCTTCCTGGGATCTTGTTTCTAAAACATGTTAAAAAACTGCTTATTGGCCCACATAATAGAGATCTCAAGGTTCTCATCTTTGAGAACTTGAACTCAATGTTTATATATGTGCTATAGACTACATGCAGCAACCTTCTATTAGGTCAAGGTCAAGACTTCTTCTATTCCCTATCCCATTTCCATGACCGAAAGCTATTGTCTGCCTCTTCAAAATCCTCAGTGAGTCAAGAACAGCAGTATCAACATTTTCCTAAACACAGGATAATAACTATTCATGCCTCTTCCCCCTTCTCAGGGCCATCGTCGTTGCTATCTTCACCTATATCATCTTCATTGCTAGAATTTGTAGCACAATTAGTTCACAAAAAGCATTCATTTGCATACCTCTTCAGAATCAGAATTAGTGATTGAACTTCGGAGTTAGATGGAGCATTTGGGTCCCTCATCATACAAAAATTTGTGGAAGAATCTGGGCAGTAATACTATCCTTTTTGCACATCTCCCATCACACTGTGTATTACATAAGGTGTGCTTGATCGATGTTTTTGGAACTAATGTTTATAAATAAGGAAAGTAAATTTTAGAGAAATTTTGTTTCCCCAGCATCAAGTAGACAGAAAAAAATTTTTTTACATGTCTCCATTATATGAAGGACAAAAACAAAACAAAACAAAAGAAATAAAGGAAACAAACAAACAAAAAAACTTGATGATATGCCATCTTTTTTTAGAATTAGCATAATATTGTGCTGGATGTAGACTATTTGTTGTAGGAAAACAAGGAAGAGCTTTAGCAATGTTGCTGTAGGTCCTTTGTATATTCTTTGTCCATTATTTTTCTCAGTGGGAAGTAGGAGTGAGATTTCCATCTTTGTTGTGAAACTAAAAAGGCAGTTTCCCTTTCTAGACTCTGTTTTCCTCACCACTGGTTAATACACAGCTCCCCTTAGCTCAGGTTAATCTATATGCAAATTCACATAATTGTATCTGTTTATAAAAAGAAGACCTTTTGTCAATAAAATGTGACAAGTGCTCTTTTAAAAGTCCTCAATCATTCACAGCCAATGTTTAAATTGCTGAACATCAACAGGCTTCTTGCTCTCTGCTGGAGACTTAATTCTCCATCCATGAAACACCTGGATCATTGGGAGGACAATAATCAGCAAAACAGAGGATGAAATTTAGGGCATTACATAGAATGTTCCCTTGTTTCTCCTGAAGATGTTAATTCAGATTGATTTCACTTGATGAGGTTTCATAATTCCAGGTGATAGAAAGCTAATGGTCATTGGACTGCTACTTCAATAATCCAATGTAGAAATTATTCATTTGGTTTTTAGGATGAGAAAACAGAAATAGAAAGGCTAAGGATTTTAAAGAAGCAATATGACATTGAAGTTCAGAGGTGGGGCTTGTTTCACTGCCTTGAGTTCCAGTCCTGACACAATCATTAACTAGCTGTGTGACTTTAGGAAGAAAGTTGACTTTCTGATCTTCAAATTCTTTAACAATAAAATGGGCATGAGATTTGGGACAAAGACACAACTGCATTCAGTTGTTTAGAGGAGTAATATTAGACTATAAATCATCACTTATTATCATTAAAGTTGAGATAGTAAATTTCAGAGATGGAGTTCAAAGCTCAAGCCCTTCTCATTGTACCATGTCACCCTCTGGATGATATTCACAAGGGGTGGAATTTCTCATAGTGAGATGTCTAGAATTAGAACTTCACTATGTTCTTTTTAATCCATTTGAATCTGCTGTGGAGTGAGTTGTCTACCTACAGTTGGGCCACATATTATGTCTGACATTAAATGCTGTCAGTGGCTGCAATATACAACGGAGGCCATTAGTTCCACATAATTTCATGTTCCAGGACCAAAAAATGGATATCTGGGATACAAATGTTGCTGGACAAAAGAGAATATACCTGTTTGTTTAGAAATCTGCTTTTAGGGTGACCAGCTAAGGGTAATTCTCTCTCTCTCTCTCTCTCTCTCTCTCTCTCTCCCTCTCTCTCTCTCTCTCTCTCTCTCTCTCTCTCTCACACACACACACATACACACACACACACACAGAGGTACATGTGCACAAGTTCATACTGTGTCGAAAACACCATTCAGTAAGAAATATAAAGATTTCCTTCATAGTGAAGTTCATACTAGTCTGCAGTTCATTTCAGCAGGAGAGCCAGTGACACTGTCCATTCAAATTTAGACATTCTGTGCCATGGATCAGACAACGAACAATAAAAATGAGAAAAACGGAGATGAACAACGGAGAATAGAGGAGAGTGGAGAGAAATTGATAGGACTTTTTAGGAAAAAAAATTAAAAAATGTGTTCCTATAATCTACTAGGCATTGTAACAGTTGGTTTTTAAATTGTGTTTTGAAGGAAAGATAAAATTCAATAGTTAGATACAGAAAGAATCAAATGAGAGAAAGAGAAAGAAATATGCCAAGGGTGCTAAAAATTATTAAGCATATAGTCACTTATCTTGAGTGAATCCACATTTTTCACATAAACTTTCAATTAGAATCAATCTTGAGGTGTGCTTTCTTGCCATGATACATTTGAAAATTTCATTCTAAATAATGTTCAAATCATTTTTAAAGTTTTTCTTTTAATGTGCTTTAACGTTTTTGAAATCAGAAAAACTTACTTTTAAGTAAATGCCATATAACAGCAAAATTAATTTTAAAGCCAGGAAATTGTTTGTGTAAATATGATTTTAAAATCATCACACAGCTTTGAAAAGTTATAAGAAATATTGCCTGGATCTAGTTTCTTAAATATTATCTAAAACAATTTTCTTTTTTCAGATGGACTCCTTTACTGAATCATATTATTTTTTGAGTTTTAAAAATCTGTCTTCAATTACTAAAAAATATCTCTTAAACGGTTTTTGAAAACATGAAATTCAATTTTGATTGTCAGCATACCTGATTTTATTTATTGGTTAAGTTAAACCTAATTATGTAGTTATTATTTGTGCAGTTCAACAGATGTGAAAACTAAGAAGCAGACAAGAGACTTTTCAAAGTAGTTTAATACCGTGGGTAAAAGCAGAGGGTGAGTTTGGCTGCCCTCAGATCCAATGCTAGCTTCATCATAAACTAGCTAAATGACTTTGGCAAAGTAACTGAATCTCTGTCATGAAGCCATTTAAGTTAACTTGGATTTAGTTATCTAAATTTTATTTTAACCATTTAGGCAGACAGTCTACACATTTGAATATTCATTAAATCGGGATGGAGGAACATATTAATCAAATTATTTCTCTTTAACAAACCTTTATTCAGAATTTACCATAAGTTAGGAATTATACTAAGCAATAGAGGTATAGTGATGAAGAAGATAGGTATCTTTAGAAACTTTGAAAAAGTTCCACAGATATTAATATCAAGACAGCAAAAAAGAAAAAAGAAAGGTACTAGGTCAACTTGGCCTCTAACATCAAAATAAATCTGGTGGACCCCACAGAGCTCAAATTTCTCTTGAGCTCCTTGATTAGCTATGTACTTTCTTAAGTACTTCAATATTCTGTCAAAAACATATTTCTAAATATATGTGTTGCTTTCAGAGAAAATGATACAAAAATCCATGAACTGTGCTAATTCCAATTTGCTATCATTTTATGGGACATTCTTAAGGCGCTTGAGAGGAGTCAGCATCCCTCACTGAAGAGCTCTGGGTTTAGCTGCATGGTTTGAGGGAAGTTCCTTGAACAGCCTATGTCTCAGTTCTCTCATCTGTAAAATGAGGGTAATAGAAGTACCTAAATTAAAGAGTTGTTGTGAGGTTACGTGAGATTTAGGGTGTAAAGCATGTAGCTCATAGAAGCTAAATTAAAAAGCTCAAGAAATAGCTGCTTTTATTATTGTAAGTAATTTAAACTTTCCATTATCCCCATATCACATCTATGAGCAAAATCATCAAATTAAGTATTTCAAAAAATACTCTTTTTGCCTTCAACTTACATGGTTAGTTGGTTTGTTCTCAATGCTTCTTATTTGTTTGTTTTACCACTTCTGTCTCCAGTCCCCACATTCCCAGGAAGAACTGAGTCATTCTTGTTCTTTGATTCTTCCAGGATAGAAGTCAAACAGCATGGCCTCTCATAGCCTCACCTTGGAGAATTTGCTCCTACACTGGGTCTGTCACACAGGTTGAATGATTTACCTGAAAAGCGATGCAAAGTTTCAAACTCATGTTGCAAGGAAGTCATGCAGAGAGAACACAAGATTATGCTACTTTAACAGCTTTTTAAAAGAGTGTATTTTATTACTTGCAATAGTGAATAAATGTTTTAATGTTTTTCTTGGTTGAAAAGTATTAGCATATCTGTGTCGATACATGTTGGTTCATATTATAAATTTGAACTTTACATTCTCCTTCATGCTCCCTTGCCCTTTTTTTAAAGATTTATTTTGTTTTTGACAGAGACACACACAGAGAGAGAGAGAGAGAGAGAGAGAGAGAGAGAGAGAGAGAGCGCGCAACAGAGAGAAGGGGGAGGGCCCAGAGCAGTATAGTTGTATGTCGTCGGTTTTCAACATGGTTTCATTCCACACAGGTGGACGGAGGCTGCACAGGGTGGGAATTGGGCTGGGGGCCTCCTGCATGGGAAGTATGCCCCTTGAGCCAGGGGCTGAACTGGGGTGGGGGAGAGAACAAACTGGGGGCCTCCTGCATGGGAAGCACACCCCAGTTCAGCATACAGGTCTGCCAGGGCTGAGGTCCAGATTTGATCCTTGGTCCCTGGGGCTGCAAAGAGAACATTTAAGCAGCTGAGTCATCCCAGTTTCCCTAAACACTTTTTTTATACACATCTTTGTCAGAGGAGATGATCTTTTGCTTCAAACTATTGTGCTCCTGAGAGCAGATGTCTCAAAGTCCTATCAGAAGACACAAACCATTCTAGTTATTTTTACAGATAGAATTTAATATAATAAATTGTTCACTAGGTGTAAAGATAACTCAAAGGGTGGAAAGAGAACAATAAGGCATCACAACCATAGCAACTGCAGGAAGGGTGGAGAGTATAAAGAAAGAAGTTGGAATTATTAGCACTTAGCAACTTAAAGGTGATCCCCATGCTACTAAAACCTCAGAACGTAAGGTAGCACCTGCTAACTGGTGCTGGTAGCACTGAGATGAAGCACAGAGATAAGGCTGCTTGTTCAAGTGTCGGAAAAACTTCTGAGATTCAGCTGCCGGTAAAAGAAAACACTACAGGGGGAAGGAGCTTTATCTCCATGGTGCATCCAGGAATCAAAGGCAGAACAGAAGCCACAGAGGGAACAAGCAGAAAGAAGCATTTTCCTTTATTTTCTACCCTTGCTAACTTCCACCAGAACCCCATGTTACCAGGACCCAATACGTTACCTAGCCAGCTGACAAAGCAGAACTGCGGTTTGCAAAGTCCCAGCACCAGCATTTCAGAGTCAAGTAGAAAAGGGTAGGTTTAGAGATGAGACACAAGAGCTGAATAAGTGGCACAGTAGGAAATGTTAGACAGAAGGTAGATATGAGCGACAAGAAGGGTGGGTGAAAAATGTAACCAGCGCTTTACACCACCACACAGGTCTAACTGCAGGAGACTACTTCTGTGATCAGAACATTCGGATAAGAGGGAAGTAAAATCCAACCGGAATTATCTGGTTTTTGATGCCTGCATAGAATGGTAAAGCTTACCGTTGGCTTAACCTTAGCCTAATTATAATATAATCACAGTAACTTAACATTGTGATTTTGACACCTCCCCCTTGACTTGGGTTTTGTCATTGGCATTCTGGGTAAGGGTGCACACAGAAAGAAAACCATCCTATATCCTACACGTGTCAATCAAATACCCTAAGTGTGTATGTCACACTTGCAGGACTGGCTTAGGGCCAGAAATAAAACTCAAACCCCAAACCCATGAGGGCCTTTGCCTACCTCAGCTTGGCCTGTTTCTCTCTTGAAATGTATTTTTCTTTCTTTCTTTCTTTTAATTGGTTTTTGACAGAGAGACAGAGAGAGAGAGAGAGACAGAGAGAAAGGGGAGGGCCCAGAGCAGTCTCCATAGTTGACAGCATTAGTTTTCCATATAGTTTCACTCCACAGGTGGGCGCGGGGCTGCACAGGGCAGGAACTGGGCCGGGGTCTCACCCCAGTGAGAACCAAACTGGGGACACTCCCCAGTTCAGCATATGGGTCTGCATGGGCCGGAGTCAGGTTTCGATCCCTGGTCTCCGGGCTGCAAAGCAAGTGCTTAACCCTCTGAGCCATCCCAGCTTCCCCTTGAAACGTATTTCAATAAAGCTCTACTCTGCTTTCTTTTGTTTCACTCACCTGTACTTCTCTACTGCTTCTGGAAAAGAACCAAGCTCCTTGCTGCCTCCATATGGTAATAGGAAACATGTCTTATTGTTAATACCTGCCATAGTTCCTGCAACTCAGTATTGAATACACCTTATGGAATGGGTATTCATGTGCAGTTAGATTTTTAAAATGTAATGGTAATAGCTAACATCTTTTATCTCTTATTAAAAGAGCTACCTTCATTTAGGAAAATGACTTACTTGGTAGGCTACTTTCACTGTAGAAGGTGAGGTACCGATTTTAAAATCTGAGAAGAATGAGCAAAACAGAGAAATCCAGTGTCTTTCATAAGGAGTTAGTGGGTGTTTGGGTGAAGTAAGGTGGGGGGCAATGTAAGCACCTGGACATGACAGGGGAGATGATACAGTCCAAGAAGGCAGTCAAGGCCAAGCAAACTGTATGAAGTCTGCAGTAGATGGCAGATGCTAATCAGTGACAAATTCCTGCTTCAGAGATGATAGGAGGACCTCCAGAAGTAGAAATAATAAATATTTGAATTTAAGTTAATCACCTTGACTCTAAATGAAGGTAAAATATTCATGAATTGGCGGCATTTGCTACTCAAGCCAGTTCGTATCTGGGGTATTTGTAAATAAGGGGAAGTATACTTTAGACAGTAAGATGATCCATAAATTGAACCAGGTCTGTGGGAATTGGAGTTACAAGTCAGAAATAACTGGAGCAAGGAAGCCTTTACCCAGGGATATCCAACCTTTTGGCTTCTCGGCCACAATGGAAGAAGACTTGTCTTGGGCCACACATAAAATGCACTAGCACTAATGACAGCTGATGAGCTAAAAACAACAGTTACAAAAAATCTCATAATGTTTTAAGAAAGTTTATAAATTTGTGTCGGGCTACATTCAAAGCCGTCTTGGACTGCATTCAGCCCACAGGCTGCAGGTTGAACAGGCTCACTTTATACCTTCTTTGCCATCGATTAAAATTCCCCAGAGAGACTGGGGTGTTAATGTGTATAGTACATGGTGAGGCTATAGAAAATTTCATAAACTTAAAAAAAATCCAAGGGGACCATAGTGTGTGACCTGATAACATTTGTTTTGTGAGAGTGCACACTATTTAGTGCCTCAGTCTCGAAGAAGAAAATGTTTCATAAATATTTGTCTGATGGGAAGCTGGGATGGCTCAGTGGGTTGAGCGCTCACTTTGCAGCCCCAGGGACCGAGGATTGAATCCTGGCCCTGGACCGTGTGGACCCATATGCTGAACTGGGGAGTTCCCCCAGTTCAGTTCTCACTGGGGTGAGACACCAGCCCAGTTCCTGCCCTGTGCAGCCTGGCGCCCACCTGTAGAATGAAACTATGTGAAAAAACCAATGATGTGCAACTATAAAGACTGTTCTGGGCCCTCCGCCTTCTCTCTGTTTCTGTCTCTGTATCTCTCCATCAAAAGCAATAAGAATAAATCTTTAAAGTTTATATATATATATATGTCTGAATGGCTCTATTTTTAATCAAAGGGTGAGTTCACTGAGATGGATGCATTTTTTTGAACATCCATGAGCCCCAACCTCCAAGTTGTAGATCTAAGCCTGGGTATATATAAACTCAGAATAAAGTCCATCTCCCCTGTACAAAATAGTAGATGTAAAAATCCTTCAACATAATGAGTAAAGCATCACATAAAAACGTGGTACATAATTGCATGATGTTAAGGAAGACAGTAATAGCTCCTTAAACCCATCGGTTCAAACGCTTTTGTGGGAGGAAGCTGGGATGGCTCAGTGGGTTAAGTGCTCACCTTGCAGCCCTGAGGACCGAGGATCAAATTCCAGCCCCAGCCCATGCAGACCCACATGCTGAACTGGGGTGTGCTTCCCATGCGGGAGGTCTCCAGCCCAGTTCCCACCCTGCGTGGCCCCTGTCCACCTGTGTGGAACAAAACCATGCTGAAAAACTGATGACTTAAAACTATGGAGACTGCTCTGGGCCCTCCCATTCTGTCTCTCTCTGTCTCTGTCAAAAACAATAAAATAAATCTTAAAAAAATAAAATAAAATGTTTTTGTGATGGGCTTGGCTTCTGATGTAAAGGTGGGACTGGATAGGAGAGTGGGGAACTGACTTACAGGTCTAGTTTTCACTAATTTGCTTTTTAAGTAGTTCCCTGCCTCCATTGCTTTATTGATGAAATAAGAAGGCTGCTTTTGTACTTGCCTTTCTATGCCTCTATGTTACTTATGATGGGGAATGATCCAATTCTGGAGACATATGGAGTGGCATTTTTGTTTGTTTTCTTTTTTAGTATGATAAAAGTTTCACTTCAGAAAAAAACATAGCTCTTTCTCCTTTTCAGTCATCCTAATAGAAGTGCCCCCAAAATTAACATTATAGAGAGAATATGTTTGTGACACAAAACTAGGGTAATTATAATTTTAAGTTTTGAACATATCCTAAGGAGACTGTTTAGTTTGTCCAGTCATCTGCCTGCATAGGAGCTAGATTCTATTAGGTCATCTTTCATTTCTCCAGAGGCTACTAAAGACATAATAAACTGGAATTTTTCTATGTTTCTGTTTTGTATTAGTATATATTGGTAGTTCTCAAAGATTGCTGGAAGGAGCTGGGTAGATTTAGGAGGCAACAATGAGTTTCTGAGAGAAAACTCTACAATGTTCAAAGTTATTTGGACATCTCTGATGGACGGAGATGGCTGTAAATAAGGTAAACTGACAAGAGGAATTTTTTTTTCAGCATAGAATTTCTCAAAATGTAATCTGGGGCCCAGCCAGCATTAACTGGGAGCTGGTTACAAATGCAGGTCTCAGGCCCCGCTTCCCACATGCTGAATCAGGCCCTTTGGAGGTGGGGCCCAGCACACTGAGTTTTAAAATCCTCTCCAGATGACTTGCATACACCTGAAGTTTGAGAAGCAGTTAGTGGACTGATTAGACTTCTAATTTTTCCTTTGCAAGGTGGGAATAACCAAGCCCGAATCAGCCTGGTGTCTCCTGGCCGGGAAGAAGGGAAGACATTTTCTGGTAATAACTGGGGTCAAGGTTCAAATATTTTGTATATTATAAAAATAGGATCTTATTTTGTTCTCCAAGCTGGTGAATGAAGATATATTAGATTATACTTTGATTCTCTGGTTCTCTTGAGTTAAAAATTCAATCTTATAATTTCAACAATTTTAGTTCTGTAGTGAAACTTATTTAAAAACTCAAATCTCAATGATCTGTGACCATTTTTAAAGATGATCAGACTTCTGGCATAAAAGTTGAGACATGTTTAACCTTCTGAAAGCATGAATATCCTGGGTAGTACAGGCTTTTGTATTTTTTTGAAGTCAACTATTTCAGTGTACACAGGAAAGACACAATATAGGTTTACTGAAATTATTATAAGTAATATCGAAAACTTTTAATTCGAAAACATTGTCACTATACAAAAAGGATGTGCCAACTAGAAAAAAATTATAGCATTATTTTGGAAAACTGTATATTATTTTTTGTTTAGAAAGAAATGCCCAAGCTCCTAGAATGTATTTACCTTGTGTTCATTATATGCCCAGTTTTTTTGAGGTTATTACAAAAGTTCATGAAATGCAAAATATGAAAAAAGAGTAGAAACTAGTAGAAAAGGTAATAAAGAATGTGAGATTTATTCTTTAGCAAGCCTCCTTTGTAATTTTAACTCCGTCACATTTTCCCATTCCAGGTTTATGGGACAGCGATTCCCAGAAAATTCTCCAACAGTCAAAGCTTAAAGTGACAACCTCTTCTCTTCCTTCCAGAAGAGTCTGCCGCATTGGGCTCTTGTCAAAAGCACAACGAAATCCAGGACGGTGTGTGCAGTTTCCTTGTCTTTGCTGCTCTTTGTTTTTAACATGTATTTCAACCAGATCTTCATCCTTCCTCCCACACTTAAGATACTACACTTTTAAAGAATTTATATTTTACTGAAATGCCAGTTATACTAGCTGGATAGATTTTTGAGTAATCCTTTCCCTGGTTATAGAAGTGAAACACAATCTATATATGAAGACAATATGTGTATGGAAGCAATGCAAAACAATCTAGAACATGTGGAAATCAAGAAAATAAAATGGCAACTATTTCACAAAACTAATGGAACCACTGTTAATAGATGATGAAGTCTCTTCTAGTATATTTTCAGTGTATCCTATGGAGTTGAGATGATCCCCTCAACAGGATTTCATAAACATTTTCCATATAGGTAAAATTTTATAAGCATTATTTGTAATGACTGTATGATATTCCATAGTGTGCCAATAGCATCATTTAATATTTTCTTATGGGGATATAAATTAATACCTACAAAATAAACTGCAACAAAATTAATGTCACAGAATTCTCACCTGGCATGAATTCTTAGGCAGACTAAAAGCCTTAACTTTTTTGGCAATAAATGAAGCTGCCAGTTAAGTAATACCAAATTCCCTGTCCTCTCTAGGTAAGAAACATTTTTAGAAGAAGAGAAATTTTGGATTCAAGGCAGATTACTTTGGGTAAGTATTGTTATAGATATAGTCACAAACCCTAAAGGAATTGATCTAGTTTCCCAAGTGAAAACTAAAGCAATATTAGCTTAGAAAATAATTTAAAAATTTTTTGCTTTGTCAACAATAGATGCACACATCTGCCTCTTTCTCCTCCCTCCCTCCTTCCTAACTTCCTAACATCTTTTCTTCCCTCCTTCTCACCTTCTTTCCTCCCTCCCTCCCTCCTTCCTAACTCTCTAATATCTTTTCTTCCCTCCTTCTCTCCTTTTCTCCCTCTCTCCTTCCCTCCTTCCTTTTCTCATCTGTGGGTTTCAGTGCTGTGGATCCTTTCTGGAATGAATCTCGTTCGGCTGGACCTGGGCCACCAGCTTGCTTCTGTAAGCGTCCATCTACAGGAACAGCAAAACACGCTGTTCATGAAGGGCTGACAGGCCTGGGAGTGGCACAGATGGGAAAGCATATGCGAATGCATTTTTAAAAGGATGCTGCAGTCAGACCTGTGACTTACTAGCAAAGCCTGGGTGTCTCATGCACACAAAAACCCTGTTCGCTTTTTTGAAATTTTTGATAGGTTTATAAAGTTCTTTTTATCATGGCATTCTTATCATGGCTCCTTGGTTTAAAGAAATGCTACTATAATAATACAACTATAGTTCTCAGATGCTTTATTTTCTGCTTAATGATATATGTGCATACCACGTGACTGCTTATAGATCATATGAATATATTATGGCTTAAAACTCAGAACTTAAATTTCATGGGCCATGCTCAAATTCAATAAAAAGACATTTGGATGCAAGGGGTAAAGAGTGAAAGAGCAACATGTGGCTTGAATTTTTCTTAAAATACACAGGGGATGGTTAAAGGGAAAAAGTGCTTGGGACAGAGTACATCTGGAATTTTGCCAAACTCATACCATTTAAACAATGGGTTGAGACTGACTTTAAATCCTAAGCAGATCTCTACAATCTCCCCCAAAGGGTATAAGGTAGTGTTTCAGCTTTGAAAGATAAAGTTAATGAAAATACTTTCAATGAGCAAAATGAGAACGTTACACTTGAAAAAACTCTTTTCCCTTCTAGAATTTGAGGACTTCTCACTTCCATTTGGGTTCCCACTCTGCCTTTTTGCCCACAAAGAGAATATTACTGGCATGTGAACCTTTTTTTTTTTTTAAGATTTATTTTTTATTGTTTTTGACAGAGAGCGAGAGAGAGAGAGAGATACAGAGACAGAGAGAAGGGGCCCTGAACAGTCTGCATAGTTGTACATCATTGGTTTTTCCACATAGTTTCATTCCACAGGTGGGCGGGGCTGCACAGGGCAGGAACTGGGCTGGGGTCTCACCCCGGTGAGAACCGAACTGGGGGCACTCCCCAGTTCAGCATGTGGGTCCGCACAGGCTGGGGCTGGGATTTGATCCTCCATCCCCGGGGCTGCAAAATGAGCACTTAACCCACTGAGCCATCCCGGCTTCCCCAAATATAGCCTTCTTTTTTTTTTTTTGAACTGAACTGGGGGCATTCAGGAAGCACACCCCAGTTTGGCATGTGGGTCCGCCTGGGCTGGAGCCCGGATTCAATCCTTGGTCCTCAGGGCTTCAAAGCAAGTGCTTAACCCATTGAGCCATCCCGGCTTTCCCTAAAACCATTTTTTTTAATCTCCCATTTTCAACACCAACTCCACCTTGGTCCCCCACCGTCATGCAGAATCATATATACAGTCTG
Source organism: Craseonycteris thonglongyai (assembly GCA_004027555.1). Classification (NCBI taxonomy): domain Eukaryota; kingdom Metazoa; phylum Chordata; class Mammalia; order Chiroptera; family Craseonycteridae; genus Craseonycteris; species Craseonycteris thonglongyai. Next base: position 19,985 of record PVKE010009963.1, on the reverse strand, counting down.
ATTAACACCAATACCACTTCAAACCCCTGCGACATCATCCAAGCCTGAACATGTTCCCAAACTATCCTTTATGCCCATTTCATAGTCAGGTACAGTGAAAAGTCCTTATCCAATAAGAATTCTTATCCAGTGAAGAGCTAAATCCCAACACAGTTTACAAGGATTTCTGTATAATTTTGTGCATATCAGAAATGGCAATTGTGTCAGTGAATGGAATTTAAGGGGACTTGGTGCTTTGGTTATCAGTATTTCTTCTCCCATGGCGTTCTGTCTCCATACTCTTCTGGAGTATGTCTGTATTAGCGCCAAGCAGCCAAATGTCAACTCTGAGTCTCAGGGGAGGTGTTGATCAGTCTTCCAAACCCCACAACGCAAAGATGTTTGGAGTTCAACAGTGCCACTTCCAGCTAACTAGCTCTGATTTCTATGGATGCCACCAGCCCTCCTCCCTGGCTGGACTAATGCCAGTCTACTTAAGGAGATAATTGACCACAAGCCAGCCTGACTGACAGGCTTCCTTTGTGCCAGATGCCAACCATGCTGATTCTGTCCTTTGCATCAGGAGTTGTTCTCCTAGGAACCACAGCTAAAACAGCTTCGTCCTCCCTCAGTCCTTAGCTCTCCTGTCAGCTTCCCAAGAAAATATAACCAAATAGATCATTCCAAGTTGTTTTTCTTCTACATTTATTTTAAGGAATTCTACACTAAAACCTTTCTCTCTCCTCCTTGCTTCTCCCCATCTTTCTCAGGGTTCTGTGCATTCAGTGAAGTGAGACACAAGCTAAGCAAATACAGTCTTTTCTATTTTCATCTGGACATCAGCATCTTAATTTTATGTTATCTCCACCGGTACTTAGCATACACAGAGTAATTTTATTAAACTTGGAACTGATAGGGATGGCAGGATAGCTCAGGGGTTGAGAATGTGCCTCTCAATCGCGAGTTCCAGGGTTTGATTCCCAGCCCTGGCCTGTGCAACTCCATATGCTGACCTGTAGTGTAACTTGTAACTGTCTGGATGGCTCTGCGGTGGAAGCAGGCCCCGGCTCAGTTCCTGCCCCAAAGTGGCCCCACATCCACCTGTGTGGAATGAAACTATGTCACGACTAAAGATATACAACTATGGAGACTGCTCTGGTTCTCTCCCCCCCACACACACATGCGCGTGCACACACACACACACACGCATACACCTCTCAAAAACAATAAAAAATTTTTAACTTGGAACTGAGATGGTCATAAATATATGTGTCTTTACTTGCGTCTCACTTAGGCCTAAAATTTACTTCTCCTATATCCCAACATGTAGATAAGAGAGAGAATACCGGTACCTGTGAGGTCATACTCCATTGAGAGGGTTACCAAAATATCACCCGCAGTTTACTATTCTTATTAGCTTAGTGGTTCTCTGTATACTCAGCTTATTACCAGGACAATTTGTTTTTAAGGTCTTGACCCCTACTTAAATGTTTGAAATAACACTGAATCAGGCTCCAGTGTCTTTGAGTAGGTGTTTTGGCACATGGGTATGAAGGTCTGGTTCTGGTGGAGCTGTGAGCTTGGGCCTGGTGTCCCTCCAGTCCTGGACATCTCAGAGATCTGCCTGGCCCTAGACTAATCCTGCCAGGTCCCGACTTGGCCACAGGGTGGTAGCTGCTTGCGGGAATGAAGCCCTTCACAATACAGCTACAGTCTGGTGGCAGATCCCATCTTTCTAAGGAGGAATCTTCAGGGCAGTGCCCAGGGCTTTAACTGGGATATCCTCAGCATCAGAGCTTTGGCAGAAAGCACCCCCCCCCCCCCCCCGTTTATTTACATGAATCCCCTTGTTCAACAGTCACACTGCCATGAATAGCTTCCTTTGGGTACCAGGGTCTCCTCCTGGATGAAAATTCGAGTGAAATCATTTCTAAGCTCACTGTGTCTTCCATTCTCCTTTTGCTTTGGTCTTACAACAAAAATCAAAATACCATGTTTTTCCTACAGAGGAAGGAAGGGTTCCACAGTGGTGTGTGGGGGTTTACTGGGTGCTGAGAGGATTTGGGAAAACGTTGAGGGTTAATTACTCATCCTTCTCTGACTCGTGGCCCACAGACTCTTCTCACCTTGGCAGAAGTGGTTGTCACTTAGGCCACCCCTCTGGGTGCCAAAGGTCACTTTGGACAGCGCTCATCTACCAGAAGTGGGGGCCCACTGTGGACACCGCTAAAAAGTTCACTGGCCCTTCCAGGCAGGGGCAGAAGGTAGAGGGATGTTCTTTTGAAGAAACCTCTGGAATCCAAGACCTCCTTCAGGCCGAGTAACACAGCCTCCAAACAAGGGATCTTGGCCCTGGGCTTCCAGGCACCAATACACCCAGAGATGGACAAAGAAATCCAGACCCTCAAGTCCTCCAAGCCTGTGACCCCCATGTCTGTGCCTCCTCTTTTCTCTCTCAACAACATCACACTAGTGTAGAGGAAAACCTCGCAGTCTCAAGCTGACAGGATGGGACACGCTAGAATTGTTTGAGCCCCTGAGGAGGCAGATGTAATTCCCAGGAGGGGCCAAAATTTAGCTGCAGGCTGCAAGGAGAGTTGTAAATAAGAGATAGGTGGAAACATCTACCGGTATTTTTGAGAAGTAACCAAAATCCTCCCAGTGTCATTACCGTGTGTAAATTATCTTGTTGGCCCCCTTTTCTTCTGCGGAAAGGTCAGAGGAGGCTTCCGTTGGACCCGGCTGGGCCGAGGGAAGCTGGTTCAAGATGGAGCCCGGTTCACAGGTGGAGAGCCGAGGCCAAGCCTCGGCGACCCCGGCCCCAGCCAAGTCCCCAGAGCCGGGGCAGGCCACCTCGCCAGTGCCCCGCGGAGCGCCGCAGCGGCGGCAGCCCTCGGGGTCCCGCCCGGGAGTGCGGGCTGCGGGGCCGCGGGCTCCCGTGCGCCTCTGCGGCCCGGGGCCTGCAGCCGCGTAGCCCCGTAAGCGCAGCTCGCCCGGGACGCGGCCGGCGCCTGCGTGCAACAGGTCCCCGGGCCGCGGCGGCGGGGAGCCAACCTCCCGGTCCCGCGTCGGCCAGGCAGAGTCGAGGGGCCGCCTCTGCGTATCCATCCGATGGCACAAAGTTCCTGGCCGTGGCCTGCCCTTAAGCCCTCAGAAATGGGCAATGGGTGTTGGGTGGTGGTGTATCTATATAAATCTCGTATAGGAACAGAAAGAAAAAAAATCAGTTTTTGGTTGTTGTTTTTAATTGTATAGCACTGAGGTGGACTAAAGCTCGTTTAGGAAACCAGCATGATAAGAATGTGTGGAATAGGAGATAATTGTGCCAACAGATGAAAGCAGTCGCGGCGGAAACCTGTCGCTGGTGGTGGCTGCCTGTGAACTCACCCCATGGAAGCTCTGATGTTAAAATATAGAGGGCACGGGGACGGTTGCCCAAGTCCTCTGACCGCGCAGGGAGCACCCAAACCGCGGCCTCATCTCCTGGAAGAGAAACGCCTGCACACCTGCCCGCATACGCAGAGAGAAGCTTTAATGGAGAACACCGCGTACAACACTGGCAGACACGAACTTGTCACAAAGTCACAACCCGAACGCGGCGCGGACACAAGCCGGGGCTGACTTGGAGGCAAAGGGCCGCAGCCTCCCCCTACTCCCCCCACTTCGTCCCCCAAAGTTTGCTGCCTGTAAAGTGCTATTCCTTGGGGCTCAAAAAGGACTAGGGAACAACCGTGGCAGGCTAAGTTTATTTTTTCGTTCACGAACTGAAAGTGGAGAATTCGCCTAAAAGAAATAGGCACCCAAACAGCACACGGAATGCCAAGCGATTGCAGCGCGCAAAGGTGGCCGAGTCGCCCTCCCGCGTTCGTCCCCACGCGGCTGAATGGGCGAAGAAACGCTCCTGGGAGCGTTAAGAGCAGTAGTCAGGTGCAGTGGCAGGTTTCTCTTGAATTCATGAGTTAGACGAGGGGGAAAAAAACCGCGATGCAAATGGTTTTTCCCTCTTTAAAATCCCAAATGGAACGAACCGTAGGAATTCACATTTTTTGGAGCGCCTAAAGGTCTCATCCGATTGGTGCACAAACGAATTACAGGTAGAAAGCCGCCTTTATTGTCTCTTTGGTTCTATTTTCCCGAACTTTAGTTTTGGAATCCGGGGCTTTGCTGTTTAAGCCGCTGCCATTCTTTTGTGCGAACTAATTGCTTTAGCTGCTCCTCTATCCTTCTCGACCCCTGGGTCAGAGCCAAGAAACTTAACTGTTTCCCAAGATCCTTCCTGGGGTTCCCACTGCCCCCCATTGCAGCTTTATTCACGATACCGTGTCCTTGCCCGTCTCCCTGGCCAGGAAAATAACGGCATCTAATACTCCCCCACCACCACCCCTTTATTTTTTCTTAAACGAGTTTTCCTTCGTGAATAGCAGTCATCACGTTTCACGGGAAGCGGCTGCCCCGGAACGACCCCGGCGGAGAGAAACTTGGTGGCTGAGGTCTGTTTCAGCGTCACTTTCTGTTGGATTTCTGCTCGAGGTGTTTAGATCCGACAGCTTCGGGTCCCAAGAATAAAGGTCGAAATCCATTTCAATTTGCCAGCAAACGAGGCCTCCCCAAACTCCTTACTTCCCTTCCCCCATAGCTTATGGTTTATAATACTAATTACAATAAAAACTCTTACCTGAAAATTGGCTTTCATTAATGTGATTGTACAACATAGTATAAACACAGACACCATTCATGTTCTATTTATTCAGACCCCTGGATGATCCACTTTCGGGTTTGTCTGTTGAAATGCCTTCCTTTCCCGCCAAGGCTGGGTGGGGCGCACCCGCTCAGCGCAGCGGGGTCGGGGCGCCCTGTGCGTCGCCGGCGGTGCCGAGCGACCTAGGAGTGCACCAGCACCGAGTGCAGGGCGCCGCCCTTGCTCTCGGCCGCAGTCGGCGTGGGGGTCTCCAGCAGCGAGGCGGCGGGCGCGGCCACTGCCGCCGGGCACACGGATGGCGCCGCCGGCGGCTGCGCGGCCGCGGGGACGCTGAGCGACGGCGGCAGCGTGGCCACCGGAGGCAGTGCGGGAGTCGGCTTGATGGGCACCGGCACCGCAGGAAGGTTCTGGCTTGCCGAGTGGCACAGGGCCTTGACCGGCACCCCAAAGGCCCCGTACTCCGGGCTCACCGGTACCCCCGCAGCCGCGGCGGCCGCAGCGGCCGCGGCCACCGAATCCATGACACCGACGTGCGGCCACACGGAGCCGACGACGTTGCCGAGCTGGCCTGGCACGGGGTAACCCAGGTGGTGCATGACCGACGCCAGGGGCAGCCCGCCGGCCTGCAGCACGCCCTTGTAGTCCCGGCCGATGATGTTCTCGATGGCGAACGGGTGCTTGAAGCCCGACGTGGACGCGGCGGCGGCGGCCGCAGCCGCGGCAGCAGAGCCCAGTCCGTAAGGCGGGAACTGCGACAGGCGCCCGACGCTGCCCACCGCCGCCGCCGCGGCCGCCGCGGCCGCCGCCGCCACGGCCGCCGCCTCCTGCATCTTGCCGGGGTGGGACGGCGGCTGCGGCTGCTGGGACGGCTGCTGCGGCGGCTGCGACGGGAGGTGCGGCAGCGCATGCGGCCCCGGGGGCGGCTGCTGGTGAAAATAGTGCACCACGTGCGGCGGCGGCGGCGGCGGCGGCGGCGGCGGCTGGTGGTGGTGGTGCGCGGCAGCGTGGTGGTGGTGGGGGTGGTGCAGGTGTGCCCCGGACCCCGCGCCGGGCGCGCCCTTGGTGCTTCCGGCGTGCAGGTGCGTGTGGTCCGCGCGCAGCACCTTGAAGCGCTTGCGGCGCCGCAGGAAGCTGCCGTTCTCGAACATGTCACCGCAGTCGGGATGCAGGGCCCAGAAGCTGCCCTTGCCCGGCTGGTCCGGTCGCCGTGGGATCTTGATGAAGCAGTCGTTGAAGGAGAGGTTGTGACGCAGGCTGTTCTGCCAACGCTGCGTGTGCTCCCGGTAGTAGGGGAATCGCTCCATGATGAACTTGTAGATGTCGCTTAGTGGCAGCATCTTCTCCGCGGAGTGTTGGATGGCCATGGCGGTCAGCGAGATGTACGAGTAGGGCGGCTTTTGGTCGCTATACGAACTCTTTCCCGGCCGCGGCATCGCCCCTGGCGCCTCCACCGCACTCCGGCTCCGCAGCCCACGCCCGGGGCCTGGCTGTCCCGGCTAACTCCCACCACCCCGCCCTCTCTCCCCTAGACCCTCTCGCGGTTTCTCCGCCGCCTTTTTTCGGCTGCCTGGGGTCTCCGCGCTTGGCCTCTTGGGCCAACTTAGCTCTCCGATGCTCCCAAGTGCTGGCCCCGACGGCCGCCGACCAGCGCGCACGGTCCCGGACAGGGCGCGCCAGCTTCACCGACACCCTCGCGGCGGCGTCCCGCGGGTGGGCAGAGACCGAGCGCTGGAGTTGGCGGAGGAGGAGTGGCCTGGGGCCGCGTTCCCTTCCGGCCTCCTCTTTGCTTTTGCTCGGTCGCAGGGAAGCGCAGGCCAAATGGGCTGGGAGGACGCGGACTGGACAGTCAGGGCTCTGGCCCTTTAAATTCGAGCTGGCGCTCGCGGTCCTGCAGGCCGAGGGCGGGGCACCTACCCTGGCCGAATGCTGCCCCCTGGCCCGTCAATTAGTCCGCTCTGCAGTTCTGTTTTCCTGGAGGGGAGAGGCGAGGTAAGGAGAAGGAAGCCCTGCCCCGGCAGCCTGTGTGTTTTTCTCCGGCGCCTGGCAGCGGAGCCGGGGACAGAGCTGCAGGCGGTCGCTGGGGGGAAAAGTTTGGTGGCTTCTGCAGCCGCGGCGCCAGCAGGCTCCGAGGAGGGGCGGGGCCCCGGGGCTCGAGCAGCGGGCCTGAGAGGGCGATGCCGGGGCGATGCGAGGGTGGCCGAGGCCCGCTCCGCCGTCCGCGCCGCCGCTGCCGCGGCTCTTCCGGGCCGCTCTTGAGCTGCAAAGGCGGCGGCGGCGGCGGCGGCGGCTGTGGCAGCGACGCGCTCTCCTGGCTGCGTTTTGTAATGGTCCCTGAAACGCCGAGACCCCTGCGGCTCGCACTTGGAGACTATCACATGACCGAGGCTGAGGGACTCCGCGCCGCCGCCGCGTCTCCTGCTGCAGAAGGGGCTGGAAGGCGCAGCTCCTCGCCCCCGCCCCCTCCTCCGCCTGGGATGGGGCGCCACCGCCAGCATCCTCCACCCGCTCGCAGCCCCCGCCGCCACGTGGGGCGGGGAGCGCAGGCTGTTCGCAGGGAGGGCAGCGGTGCCCGCTGCGGTCTCTTCTGTTGCACCCCACCCGGGTCTCGACTTACAGCAGCGGGGGACTGGACCCGGGGTGCTCTCCAGCCTGTCCCCGCCCTTACACCCTTCCTCTGTCCCTCCTACCTGCTCTGGGCTGCTCTCTCCTTTCACCTTTCTCCCGGACTAGCCACCCTGGGGCAAGTTAGGAGCGATTGGCCCCACGGCCTTTTCTCTGTAAAGAAATCCCAGTGTCTGGAGTGATGGAGGGAAAAGCTCATGGGGAGGGCAGCCAGGAGCGTTTTCGTCAAATGTCAGCTTCACAGCTTTATTGTACGCCAACTGTATGTCCTGCCCAGTGATGGGCTTCAGGCACACGGAGGCACGAGAGAGCTCTCTGCTAGAGGGAGAGCTGGCAGCAACCGGGAAATTAGGGCAGACACTACGGGCGTCATAGATCGGGGCTCCACCGCGTTCTCAAGACCCGAGGATGGGGCAGGCCGAGGCATTTCTCTGCGGTGGCGCCGTCTGGGGCCCGAGAGGGGAGTTGGAAGCTCAGCGGCCCCTTCACCTGGGTGTGTCAGAACGAATTTTTTTTTTTCTTCTTAGCACGTCGAGGGAAAGGGAAATATTTAAAACCAAATAGAAGGCAAAAGGGATAATCCACAGGGTCGTGGTGTGACCTGTGAAGGAAAAGTGGATGAGCGCGGGCCGAGGTCCCGGTGCTTGCAGGGGTTGGAGACGCAGGGTCCCGCTCCGCATTCACCCACACACCCAGCAGTGAATCCCAACACACTGCAGGGAGAAGGCGAAGTTACATTCTGCCTTCGTCCGCCTCTGCTCTTGAGTTGGGAGGAAAAGCAGCGTTTAGGGGAAGGAGGGAAAAAGAAAAAAAAAGTACTCTCTTTCCTTCTCTGGGCCTCAGTTTCAGTATTTGTAAAATAAGACGTCTGAAGTTGGACATTTCAAGGGTCCCTTTCAGCTCTGCGAGCTGAGAAGAAAAAGAGTAGGTAAGAGACTGTGGCTCGCTCAATTTTTAATTTCTTCTTCTCTGTGCCTAAATCTGAAGGCATAAGGCAGCCGACCCAGACTGCTTGGGAGACACCAGGTCGAGTGTGTTTAGCTTCCGACTTTCAATGAGCTGCCGGAGGAGAGGACAGCGAGGGCCTTGTCTCCCCTTTGGTCCCAGGAGTGTGGGGAGCGGGGCAGATTCATACTTTTAATCTTTGGTCAGAACTATCTTTATGGATAGTGCGATTGGGCTGCTTGGTCTAAGTCCGGCAGCCGTTTTAGAATAGGAAGAACAGTTAAGGTAAAGTGTGCAAGAGGCGCCCGGAGGAAAGAGCAGCCTCTTGTCCTGTCCTAAGAGGAGAAGACCCTTTCAGAGTTGGGTTATTTCGCAGTCACTCCAAGCCGGGAACGTTCCTTCCGCCGACGTACTTTCTTCGGGATTTCTGGTCGCTGAGGCAGTTTGAGGAGCGTAGCAGCAGACGGGCCCCTGGCCTCGTGAAGCCACGGAGGAATTCCGAGGACGCCCACAGTTACAGTGACAAGTAGAGCCCACAAGGGCCGGGGCGCCCCTTCTCCCTTGACCGCCGTTGTGCGAGAACAGCTTTACGTAGGCCCAGGAGGCGCTGGTGGGAGCCGGGCATGCAGCGCGCTCACGGGCGCTTCTCCGCGCTGGTCCCGCGCGCCGCGCAGCCAAGGGCATCTTTTGTTCACTCCTCACGAGAAGATATCTTCCGCGTGCTCCGCAGAAGCAGCGCCTCCGCCTTGGGAGCAGCTCCGGGACTTCCCGAGGGGCTAGAGGGCTTCGTGGAGTCCCGGGGCCGCGGGGGAGGGGGCGAGCCTCAGGAGCATAACCCGGACACTGTAAACTGTGAGCTGGGCTTTCCCAGGTGAGCTCCTTACAGGCTACAGACACGCCGCCCCCACCTCGGGCTCGGCGCCCAGGGACGACGGCAGCCGAGTGGCCGGCGTTTTGTGTCTCGGCGAGCCAGCCGCGAGCGGCTCGGCGCCATTTGGACCAAAACAGTGCGACAGTCAAGCGAAGCGCCCAAGCCTCGCGCTTCCACGTTGAGGGTGCACTCTGGGCAAGGGCAGAAAGTGCTCTCCGACAGTGAAGCCCCAGCCTGCCGGCGATCTAGCCCACCGTTGCTGAGGAGAGCACAGAGCCCGAGCGCCCGCCGGACGCCCGTCCATTCTGGAGAGAGGCCATGCGCCGCCGCCGCGGAGTATTCTGGGGGATTCCGGTGTGGCGCAGGGTCTGCCCGCGGTGCCTGGGCCACGGTGGGGGTGGGGGGGAAGCATTCACCTCCCCGCCCCGCCGCCCCCGTCTCGCCTCCCCACGAGGTAGATTTAATTCAGACAAGTTTTGCAGGCGCGAAGCAGCACCGGCGGGGGCCGGTACTTGTGCGCTCCAGCTGCCGACAGACCTCTGTTCAAGAAAAACAGATCGTGTAACCACTCTGGCACCAACCAGTCGGTTTCAAGTTTCCGCGTGTAATTTAGGAAAAAAATCACACACACACAACCACGACACTATCCAAATATTGGCTGGCGCTGAGGACGTTGGCAGGCAAATCATTGCCCCGGGCTTAGTGTAATTATCTCGGGCATATTTGGTTTACCCCTAGGCAATTGTTGGCGACGCTTTGCAGGGAAGAGGCGTTCCATACAAGGTTTTATTGCGTTTAATTGGCTCTATGGAAGAGAGTAAAATTTTGCCAGAAAAAGATGTGGAACTTTAGGAGCAGCTATTTATTCA
>PVKE010009963.1:0-5000 GCA_004027555.1 Craseonycteris thonglongyai | reverse complement strand
CATTCCACACAAGTGGGAGGGGCTGAACGAGGTGGGCAAGAGCTGAACTGGGGGCCTCCGGCATGGGAAGCACACCCCAGTTAAGCATATGGGTCCACACGGGCTGGGGCCAAGATTTGATCCTCAGTTCCCAGTGCTGCAAAGCTAGCTCTTAACCCGCTGAGCCACCCTGGCTTCCCTAACTCCCAGATCTTAAAATGTAGATTTGCCACTATAATTCATTAGCCATTTCTGGATGGGCAGTAATATAGTTGCTTTATTGCATTGACAGGAACATGTTTGTTTTAGCATCCTGTGCTGGTCCTTTTACAAAGCAATAATATTCAAGAGTTCACAGACATTAAAATGTCCTCAGCTCTTTACTAACAAAAAACCCCACCATCTTATTAGACCATATTAACCCAATTAATAACCCAATTAACCCTTTATAATATTCAGGTGGCTAGCTGGTATGGATTTTAATTGTTTTCCACCTAATCCTCCTTCTCCATGCAGGAAAAGCTTAGCATGTCTAAGTGTTAACTTTTTTAGTTCATCTAATAGTGCTGAAATGGACTTTAGTATCAGATTGAAGTTCAATTTCAAGCTTTTTATTATTTGGTTGGTAGTGACCTTGGACATGGTACTAAACATTTATAGCCTCTAATTTCTCATATGTAAAATGGGGATAACAATAGAAGCTAAAATTTCAGTTCCAGGGAGGGGAGAGGGGCTGGAAATGGAGGTAATGATTGATTATGCCAATGTGACCAAGCCTCCATAAAAGTCCCTAAAGCTCCCCTCTCAAAATTGGAAACTTTCATGTACTGGGAGTGTAATAAACCCCAACTCTATCAGAACAGAAGCTCCTGCTCTCAGGACCCTCCCAGATCTCATCGCACACATCCTTAATCTGGCTGTTCATCATTCTTCTTCTTATAGCCCTTAATAAACTGGTAAATGTAAGTAGGTGTTTCCTTGAGTTCTGTGAGCTGCTCTAGGAAATTAATCAAAGCCAGTAAAAGGAGTTGTGGGAACCTCCGATTTATAGCCAATTGGTCAGAGCTCAGGCAATAACTTGAACTTGTGATTGGTATCTGAAGTGGAGAAGTATCTTGTGCTCCTGAGCCCTAATTAACCTGTGGGATCTGATGCTGTCCAGGTAACTAGTGTCAGACCTGAGTTAAATTGTAGGACACCCAGCTGGTGGCACAGAGAATTGCTTGGTGGGGGAAAACCCCATACATCTGGTGTCAGATGTGTTGTAAGTTGGTAGCAGTGTGAGAATAAAGGAGAAACAGGAGAAAAACTGAGCCTTTCCAACTCAGACTGGCATGAGTCCACAGGCCACATTTTGAGTAACACGACTATGTATAACTGCTATGTAAATATGTTCGTTAGGTAAGTAAATCCATAGCATAGAGAAATGTTTGACAACAAATTTTCTCCTGTGTTTTTTAATTATTGTTTGTTTCAGGATTCATTCTCTAAGAATATGGGATCATTAATTATCAATAAACTATGATAAAATTTGCTCACATTGACTTGATGATTTCTGAATCTTATATTGATGCATTTTGAAAGAAAAAAAATGGAGTGGGAAAATTGCCACATGCCAGAAATTCAGAAATATTTCTTAGTGAAGAAAAATGAAAACCCACTTCTAGGCTATTGTCCTGACTTCAATAACTTACTTTCAAGAAATAGTTTTTATATCAAAGAAATATACATCACATAATTTATGTGGTTATTCATGAATTACATTGAAAGTTCATTAAATCACATCTAGGGAATTTAAGTGAACTCAAGTAAGTAAATTAAATGATGAGTTAATTAAGTTGTTAATTAGTTAATTTTTTTAAGAGTTTTGTTTTATTTTTATTTATTTATTTTATTGTTTTTGACAGAGAGAGAGAGAGAGAGAGAGAGAGAGAGAGAGAGAGAGAGAGATACAGAGACAGAGAGAGAACTGAACTGGGGGAGCTCCCAGTTCAGCACATGGGTCCACACGGGCCGGGGCCGGGATTCGATCTTCGGTCCTTGGCGCTGCAAAGTGAGCCCTTAACCCACTGCGCCATCCCAGCTTCCCCTAATTAGTTAATTTTAACATGATATCATTTTAAAACTTATAATTTTAAATGATGTCATTAAGAAACTGACAGAAATTTTAGTTTTACTTTTTTATATTTAGAAAGTCTTCATGGAACTGTAATGGCTGAGGGACTAATTCTTTCCGCAAAGTTTGAACCAAATAGTAACATATTTATAGTAAAATTTTTATTATTTAGGGTTGAAGACATTTTATTTTTTATTATTATTATTATTTTTAATATTTATTTTTATTGTTTTTGACAGAGAGAGAGACAGAGAGAAGAGGGAGGGCCCATAACAGTCTCCATAGTTACACATCGTTGGTTTTTCCACATAGTTTCATTCCACAGGTGGGCACAGGGCTGCATAGGGCAGGAACTGGGCCAGGGTCTCACCATGGTGAGAACCAAACTGGGGGAACTCCCCAGTTCAGCATGTGGGTCCGCAGGGTCCGGGGCTGGGATTAGATCCTTAGTCCCTGGGGCTGCAAAGTGAGGGCTTAACCCATCCCGGCCTCCCCTGAAGACATTTTAAACCAATTTGTCTAATTGCCTCTTTCTTTTTGCTTCCATGTGTCAGAGGATACTATCTTCATTTGCGCTTTCTTATATATAATAGAATAAGTGAAATAAACATGAAAATAGTTCATAACCAGTTTAGTATATGCCACTACATGTTTTTTTGGTGTTATTTTTAAACATGAAGGTTTTTGGAAAGATAGATTTCAGTTTTTTGCTGCAAAGCAAATAATCACAAAGCTTTGTGGCTTAAAAATAATAATTATTAATTTTATTCGGTCCATGACTATGCGATTTGGGTAAGGTGCATGTGGACAGCTCATCTGTCCTGTCTAAGACTGGTGATCCATTTCTAAGATGCCTCTTCCTGTGGCTGGCAAGTTGGTGATGGCTTTTGGCTGGGAGTTCAGCTAAGGATGTCTCCTGGAGCCCCAGTTCCTCTCCTCCTGATTTTTTCCATTGGGTCTCTTGGGCTTCATTGTAGCATAACAGTAGGCTTCCAAGAGCAAATTCTAAGAGGCCTTGCAGAAGCCAAATGCTTCTTATGACCTAGCAATAGAAATAAAAAAACAACACTTTTACAGTATTATATCGGTCAAGGAAGTCATCAAAGTCAACCCAGATTCAAGAGGAAGGGGATGAGTCTGTTTCTCAGTAGGAAAAGTATCAAAGATATAAAGAACTAATGCAATTCAGTAACTTAAGGAGGACTTGTAAACTCACGTAGTAGGCTCTGATACTGAAAAAGATTGAGATTTAAATTTTTTTCCTCAGTGAGGGCTACCCTATAATGAGCTGAACGTTCTGAGGAATATCATGAGCAGATAATGTAATAGAAGACACACCAGATTTGGACAGAAGATCTGGATTTGAGTTCAGGTTCTTTTGTATTATTTGAGAGATTTTGAGATAATTATTTTATCTTTCTAAAACTATTTCTGATGTTTAAAAGGAGGATAATATCTGTACTATTGGTGTATATCCCATAGCAGTGGAGAAGTTCAAATAGGTTACTGTACAGAAATGTATATTTTAGATGGAAAAACTATATATATATATATATATATATATATATATATATATATATATAATCTCACAGTGCATTCTTACTGCCAAAATACACCCATTGAACTTTCTTCCTTATATACATCTGTTAGTTTATACTGCGTTTTTATTTATTTGTGTACATGAGTAACCCAGAATTCTTGAAATACTATGTTCACTGGAAAAAATGAGTGCATGCCTCAGGCAATCTGTTTATTTGTTGGGAGGGTAGAATTCCTGCAACCAGGAATGTAGGCAAAAGGGCATTTCCCCACTGTTGGAAGTTTAGACTTTGGGTGGGTAGAGTTGGGGAGGTATAGGCACCTTATCTAATATTGAAATAGTACCTGTGAAAGAGTGGTGCTAGGTTGATTGGGGATCAACCAACCAAGTTTCTTCATCCACCAGGCTATAAATCTGGGAGCATGAGCCATAGTGTAAAAAGGTGTCCATCATTGCTAAGTGGCTGGGATTTTAGGTGGCAACCATGGTTATGGCCCAAGAAGAGAAGCCAAAATGATTTCAACTGTTCCCAGTTAGTTCTTGTCATTAGTGAGCAATGCTAGATAATTGGGCAGCTAAGAGAAAAATATTGGAAATGAGGAGAGTAGAAGAAATTGGTTAAACCTAGCCCAAGTGATTGTGATGGAAGATGCTTGATAAATAGGACTTAGGTGCCCCAAAAGAGAAAGAAAGATAATCCAGTGTCTTTCTCTGAAGATAAAACTAAACGGAGTGTCTAGGCCAGTCACTGGAAAGAAACAGCCTGTGGGTTAGTGCTTGTTCAAGTGTTAACCTAGCAGAAATTAAAAAGCCATAGACCAGGGATACCCAACCCCGTGCCTGCAGGTGCCATGGCGCCTGCAGCCCGATTTGTGTGCACCCGCCATGATTTGACTGCATCAGAAGTTTTTCATAAACACTAAGTAAAACTATCATTTATTTTTATACATTTGTTAGAATTTTAAAATATTGTTGGAGTATCTACACAGGTTTATTATATTCGTTGGTATGTTTGCGATATCGTATGTATAAGTTTGTCCCTAGCTTTCGCCTTTGTACATGTCGCGTCTTGTTGAGCCGCTGCACTCTTTAAACTCTCCTCCACCCAACCGGGAGGCGCCAAGTTGCCATTTTGATGGCGGTTGCTGGACTGATCGGGTCGTGACGTTAGCTAGGATCACAGTGTTTTGATATATTCGATTTTAAATGAACTAAAAGTGAGGTAGGTCATCTATTATTATGGTGGCAATTTGATATGATATTGTAGTTCTATAACTATTTTTATTTTTTTAGTCCTAAAATGAGTGGACCAAATAAGAGAAAACGAACCTATAATTTTAACACAGACTGGGAGGAATCATATTG
>PVKE010009962.1:0-43538 GCA_004027555.1 Craseonycteris thonglongyai | reverse complement strand
CGGTCCTCATGGCCTCAAAGCGAGCGCTCAACCCGCTGAGCCGTCCCGGCTTTTCCCCATTTACTACTTTTTACTACTCTTTTGCCCTTGAGCATATATTATTTGAATCCCATTTGATAACTTCTCACAGGAAATGACTCAGCTGTTCCACTAGATTCTCTGCGTCCACATCTCAGGGACTGTCTTAGAGATCCATGTATTCCTCCACCCCCACCACCCTCCATAACACCTTGCATCATTTGCCATTGTCAGAAATGACGGGCTCAGTATGACTGTTCTGCACGGTCAGAACAGTCTAAGATCCTTCTTGTAGGAGCCTACAATCTCAGATGGGTACAAATAGACAGAGAATCCCTACACAGAGATGTGAATAAATGATTAAATATTCTCTGGGGTGGGCACAGGGTAGGAGGTTGAGTCCCCAAGGGGGAAGGATCTAGGGAAGTCAGCCCTGGTTTTAATTTCATTATTCTCCTCATTAAAGTGCCCTTCTTGCATCCTTGGTCTCTTTTCACAGAATCCTGCCATCAGCATCACTGAAAATGTGCTGCATTTCAAAGGTCAGTATCTGGCAAGTGCTCCCAGCTCACTACACAGTTGAAGAGATGTAGTGGTGCTTTCTTTTTTATTTTTATCTGTTTCTCTTATTGTCTTTCTATTTATTAATATGTTCACCTCTCTGATGCTTTTTGGGTAAAGTAGATTGTTTTCAAATACACGATTGGAAAAGTCAAAGAATTGGTTTAAAATCTTGCTTTCCCCCTTGAGATGCACTAAATGTAGCAAAAAAGAATTCTAGGCTAGAAATATGGAGATCTGTCTTTTAGTTCTAATTCTGTTACCTTGGACACCTTACTGACTTCTCTGAACTTATATTACTAAAATGAGGGTATTAGGTTTTGAGCTCTGTTTCTCAAACTTGAGAACCCATAGATACAATATATCTACAGCATCCTCCAGAATCATAGACCCAGATTGAGAAGCATGTTAAGCATTAAATATGGTCACTTTAAGTGATACTTGGCTTCTTTGCAGCTGTGAACACAGAGGCAAACAGCCACTGGACTTATGTGGTAGTACTTGCTTATAAGGTAGATGAATTTTTTTTAAAGAGTGTAATTAAACCGAAAATAGAAATTTTCTTAGTGGGACTTTGTGGCTCCCTGATATTACACTTACAGGCCAGTTTAAGATATACTTCTAGATGATACCTAAAGCTTTTCCAGCTCTGACAGTCTTTGATTCTGTGAATCTGCCTCCACGTTCCTTCTCTGTTCCTGAGAGGGTAGTTTTGAATATATTATCACCCAGTGGGCTAAGGTTCTCCCTACTCTCTTTCTATTCTAGTTTCTTGGAATGCCATTAGTAAAGTGACTAGGGTTATGGGATATTGAAGAATATCTGTTTTGCATGAGATTACATCTACCTTAATATACTTGTATGAAAACACAGCTTGGCTTTTGTATGTTTTTTAAGGTAAGAGCAATAGTGGCGGCTGCTCAGATTTTTGGGGAGTTATACATTTGAAAGGAAGTTAAAGGGATAAAAGTGTATCTTGCCACTTTGATCTTATAGATGTCCTATCCTAAGGAATTTATGGTCTTAGAGAACAGTAGCCACCTATAGCAAATATTAGGCAAGTTGAGGAAAGAGAATCCTGTGAGAGAACCAAACGGTAGACAAGTCAGAGCATTAGAGGGGAAGGGATGTCCAGCAGTCACTGGCACCTAGGCATGGTGCCTGCTTGATTCAGGGAAAGGAGCCATGTCGAGACACAGGGGTGGCATTATTGTCAACCCAGGGACTTTCCTCCCAGGGCTATTTGTCCTTTCTTAGGGAATGAGCTGAGAAAAAATTTTTTCTTTTTTTAATTCTATTTGGGATGTGCTAAAGAAGAAGTCAGCTCCATTTCTATCCCCAACTGGGTATTATATTCACAGCTTTCTTTGAGACAATTCAGCATTTTCACGTACCCTGCAACTTTCCCTAACCTGATTTTTCTCTGCTCTGGATTCAGTGCCAAACTAAATGTGAAAGTTAAATTTATATTTATATGATACCTTTGATTTTGCTTTCTGTATTTTTCCTTCATGGTATTTGTACTGGGCATTGTGAGTGCCATATTGGAAGATTAATTAAATAACTGGAACTAATCATCAGAAGGACATAGAGATGTAGCTTATCTAGCTGTTGAGTAGCTCTTCTCACAAGTCCCCTCTCATTTTGGGAGGGCCCATTAGTTGTATATTTCTGAAAGTGTTGCACCACACGTTTTGATAGCCTTGCTCTGTTCAAGTTAACAGTAACCCACATTTTTCTTTTTTATAGCTCAGGGACATGGTGCCAAAGGAGACAATGTCTATGAATTTCATCTAGAGTTCTTAGAACTTGTGAAGCCAGAGGTATGTTCTTTTCTTTCTCACTTCCCCTTCCACTTTAGGAAATAAATACTACTAGTTTAGGGAAATGGGGAGCAGGGGGTGTGGGAAAGGAGATAAAAACCAAAGGAGATTATAATTGACAAGGTTATAGCTGCAGAGGAATGCGGAGTCTGAGAACCTGAGGTGAATCTGGGCTCTGTCACTTATTAGTGGTGTGAACAAGTCTTTTCATTTTTTTTGAATTCCAGTTTCCTCATGTGTTAAATGAAGGATTGCATAAGTGATCTCTAGGGTCTTTTCCAGCTCTGATATTCTGTTTTTCAGTGATGACAGAGGAGTATGGTACCCGTAGAAAGCAAAGTTACATAGTGTAGGTGAAGTGAAACCCATGCCAGGCTGGTACTTCATTGTGCCTTTGCCAGAGGGGTGACAGAAATCAGAAAAGGCTGAGGCAGCTGATCTTTAGAAAAAATGCTAGATATATGATTGAAGTTTTCCTTTTCTCAGAGCTTGAGGAAGCTTCTCTAATAGGAAGGGAGAGAATCCAACAGGTGGTGTATTTCAGTTTCTGGAATTACACTCTTATCTTTGGGGCTTGAGCATATTGATCTCTCTCTGTAAGAGGTTTCATTTGTTTTGGTTGTTTCAGTAGTCAGCAGTGGTTTAAGTGATAGAGAACCTGTCATGGGCCTTGCTTTGGTTGCAAAGGGAGAGGCCATATAGAAGAATAATGAACTGGAACATCTAGCCTCTAAGTATTTTGAGTTAAATTGAGAAGACTCCTTATGCTGACCCTTGTGAAAAAGTTGTGTCTGATACAATACAGTTCTGGCCTTGATTAGACCTTTCTAAAACAGGGCTCACTATGCCAGGGACCAATGACCATTTGAATTCAGTCTTCTTCATAAGAGGGTAAATTGGAAGGTCAGGTTGCACTTAAGAGAGTGGTTGGATGTAGTACCTTGCATAGTGTAGATCTGGCAGGAGGTTTGTCTCATTTCCTTTAGGATCACCAGGAGCTATCTGCCTGCCTTATCCTGATTTCTGCGTGTGTCGTTCATTGGGAAATCAGAGAAAGATAGTTCTGTTCTTACCAGCTCTTCCCTATACTAGCCTCTGGTGTAAATGTTCTCTTCACATCAGGACTTGTAGGAACAGAAGGAAGGGGAGTAAGCCTACCATGCAGCTTCTATGTATAGTCACACTGGTTTGGAGCAGTTTTTGGGAAGGAGTTGGGGATGGGAAGGAGAGGGCATTCACATTCTCATTTTCTCCCTTAGCCGGTTTACAAACTGACCCAGAGGCAGGTAAACATTACAGTACAGAAGAAGGTGACTCAGTGGTGGGAGAGACTCACTAAGCAGGAGAAACGCCCACTGTTTTTGGCCCCTGACTTTGATCGCTGGCTGGACGAGTCTGATGCGGAAATGGAGCTCAGAGCTAAGGTCAGTAAGGACTCTAGGATATTAGACCAAAATCATGAGGACCCCCAGTTATTTGGGCCACCTCAAATACCTATCAGAACCTGATAGAATAAGGATAAAGTTACAAATTTAAAGACCTAGAGACATGGTTTTATAGAGGTACTAGTCATATTTTATAGACTGTTCCTCATTGGGATTTGTTTGATGTTTTTCTCATGATTAAATTAGGGTAATTGGGGGGAGGAAGACCACAGAGGTTTCATTCTTACGTCATATCATGGGTACATGTAACCAACATGACTTATCATAATTGATAATGCTCTTGGTCATGTGGCTGAGGTAATGTTTGTCAGGTTTCTCTACTGAAATATTACTTCCCTCCTTTCCTTACTCTTTGGAAGGAAGTCACTATGTATAGCCCATGCTTAAGGAGAGGGGAGCTATGTTTCCCATCCTTAAGGTAGAACACCTACATATTTTATTTGGAATTATTTTACATGGGAGATACTTCTGTTCTCTCTCATTTACTTATTCAGTCAATTATATCAGTATGGACTCATGAATATTTATTTTATAGTTGTATTATAATACTGTGTTGTTTATTTTGTGTTTCAGTTGGCTCTTGTGTCCCTTTGACAAAGTGTAAAGCTCCATTATTGTGGGGCTTTTTTTTTTTTAACTTTCTTAATTTCTGGCACTCAGAGCTTCTTCAGGCTTACCTTGTATATTTGCTGTTTCAGCCCTAGAATCAGCCATTTTTTAAGTAGCTCTGTTATTTTTATTGGAGAATGGTAGTGGAAACAGATCTGGGCTCAGGTATGCTCATTTTTACTCAGGTATCATTTCTTCCAGTCCCTGTCAGGTAACAGAACAAGGAACTATATGTATACTTACTAGCCTATAAATATTTCTATACATAGCCATCCATCTATTAACCCTAATATGAGTTCATATTAATGTTGGAGATAGAACTTTAGATTCTTGGAAATATTATACTAAAAATCTAGACATCTTAAAAAATAGATTAAGGGATGCCAGGATAGCTCAAGCTTTTGAGTGCTTGTCTCCAAGTCATGAAGTCTGGGGTTCAATTCCTGACCCTGGCCCTTGTAGACCAATTTGCTAAACTGTGGTGCAACTGGTAACCACCAGGATGGCATAGCAGTGAAGGCTCTCGCCTCCCATGTGGGAGGCCCCCGGTTCAGTTCCTGCCCCGCATGGCCCCACATTACCTGTGTGGAATGAAACCATGATGTACAACTATGGAGACTGCCCTGGGTCCTGCCCGCTTCTCTCTTCCTCCCTCCTTCCCTCTCTCCCTCCCTCTATCGCTTTCTTTCAAAAACAATAAAATAAATCTTTAAAACAAAATAGAATCTATTTTCTGCCTTACATTTCTGTTTTGTTTCTATGACTGTGACAAATCTAGATGTCTTTCCAAGATTTTAAGACTACTCACTTTATAGTTTGGAAGCCAGCTGATTGGCTTAATATGAGCATCAGATGGGCATTCTGTGATGCTGGTGCTACTCAGTAAGGAGGAACCAGGCTTTTTGGCACCATGAGCTAAGACATTTTTTCCAAAGAAACGAGCACAGTTGGAGGAGGTGGCTTTGAAGGAGTAATACCATTTATCTAGCATGTGGACTTTTGCAGGCATCTGGGAATTCTACCTAACTTGTGTTCTTGGAAAACTTCTGTCCAAATTCTAGGAAGAAGAACGCCTAAATAAACTCAGACTTGAAAGCCAAGGCTCCCCTGAAAGTAAGTTGCTCCTGCTGCTATGGTAATTACCACTTAACTTGTAATAGAGATGAGGGAATGGATGAGTGTGATATGGCAGGGAAGCAAATATTGTGTAGGTAAGTTGATGCGAAATCCTGAATGTCAAAAGCTTAAATTGTGCACACTGACATCAGAAGTCTATCAGTGTTTCCCTTTTGTTTGGAGCCTAACATCATCTGAGTACAGCAGGCTGGCATAGCAGAATGGAAGAACCTTAGCCTCCTGGGCTGGCCTAGTGTTAGCTGGCAGCCAGTCCTGCATGGACTTGTGAAAATGCCATGCAAGTCCAAGGCTACGCTCCTTCCAGCCCAGTGTTTTTCTTCAAACAGATCTCAAGGGCTGTGCCACAAATAAGTGTGGTTGTCAGTCTTAAAATAATCCATTTCTGCTTCTGTGTAACCACTTAAAACAAGAAGCTCTGTAAGTATATTATCTTACGGGTGACATAGATTAAAATCAGCAGCTATTAAATTCTTGCTGCATGGAAAACATTGTACTAGTTCCTTGAGGTATGGAGCTGATGAATGAATAATTCATCATAACACCTGTGCTCTTAAAAGCTTACATTATAGAGGGAGGCCCATGAAAGTTTATATAAAACTAATGCTGAAAACCAGAATAAAATAAGGGTTTCTCATTTGTTCATAGTTTTTCAAGTTTTAGTGGTGCTTATTTGGCATGCCATAAATAAGAAAGGGGAACATTTTAGAGCAGTGGTTTTCAAACTCGGTTCTGTGATAATCCCAGGTATTCCCAGAGATAGGCCAAGCAAGCAGAATCTGAACTCCATGGCTCTTCTCTTGAGCATTTTTTCCTTTACTCCTTAGACTCAACCATGACTATCTAAACTCCTCACTGCTTTCTTAACTCTGTAATTGGCTTGTCTTCACAAACCTTAGGTTACAGACAAAATTAATATCCCTTATTCTCCTGCCTCTCAGTTACTATTTCTATCTCTTTGAGCTAGTGTGACCTACATGATCTTAAAAAAAATTCCAGGGAAAGCCGGGATGGCTCAGCGGGTTGAGCGCACGCTTTGAGGCCACGAGGACCGAGGATCGAATCCCGGCTCTGGCCCAGGCAGGACCCACATGCTGAACTGGGGAGTTCCCACAGTTCGGTTCTCTAACTGTCTCTGTCTCTGTCTCTCTCTCTATCTGTCAAAAGTAAAATAGAAATAAATATGCACTGAAAATAAAATAATTACTCTCTATAAATATAAAAAGATATAAAAAAAAAAAAAATTCCAGAAAAGAAGAAACTGTAGATTATATTAATATAAGAGCAGAAGCTGATTATAGCTTTTTTATTCCTACTTTAATGCCTCCTAAGGTATATATTCTTCTTGGATTTGTTTTGTGTCTGTATACTTACTCTTCAAGGCTGTGAGGTGAAAGACTGCTGAAAACATACCTTAGCATACAATATTCCTCATAATTTTTCCTTGTCTATTTCTCTATGGGACCAGGAGCACAGGCTGTTGCAGTTCTGGGCCAGGTGTTTGTATGGGAGCTTAGGGCACCCAAGTAGGAAACAGGGATGACATCATGCAAGTATGCCCCATACATTGTACTTCTCTCCTGCTGTGATGACTACTTGTAACAGTTTACAACCTTGCTTTGTTTTTCAGCTCTTATAAGCTTAAAGAAGGGATACCTGTTCATGTATAATCTTGTGCAGTTCTTGGGATTCTCCTGGATGTTTGTCAACATGACTGTGCGGTTCTTTATCTTAGGAAAAGGCAAGTACAAATTTCAATTCTAATTTTCTTTTTTCAGTAGATTGGCCCACTGCTTACCGAAGGTAACACTCTCTACTTTTGATATTAATAATAAACTCCCCATATTTGTATAGCACTTTATGTCTTTCATTGTACTCTCACATTTCTATTCTCATGGCCTGTGAATCAGGTGAGCTGGATGTTCTATTTAACAGGTGAAGAAACAGGCTTAGAGATGGCCAAAGAAATGGTCCATGTTCACATAGCTAGCCAGGGGCACATCTTAGACTTGAATCCCTTTCTCTACTCACTACATGATAGTTAATTTATAACCAGTGAAATTGATATGCTTCCAGTGTCAAATTTATGCAAGTCCAAAAGGGATCTCATCATTTTGGAGCCTGAACAGAGAGTCTCAAATGAACTATTCTACAACTGAATCAAAAGACTATCATAAAGATATTGGTTCTTGATAAATGAATTTGTTGTCTTAACAGAATTCTGGCCAAAATAAATGACAATAGAAAATTTTTGAGAATGTGATCTAAAGGTAATAGGAGAGGACTTTCTCTACCTGATATGAAAAAATAATAATTTAAACCGTATAGCCTTAGTATAAGAATAGACTAGCCAATAGAGCAAATTAGTGGCCCAGTAATAGCTCTTATATGTACTGAATTATGTACATATGATAAAAAGAATCATGAGTCAATAGAATGGAAATATTATTCAATACTTTTTTTATTGAATGGGAAATCTAATAATGTTTCCAAGAAGAATTGGTTAGGTTTGGGCACATAAAAGAGCAAGGAATCTGTTTGACTCTTCTTACACTATATAAAAAAATAAATCCCCCCAAAGGATTTAAGAATTTTATATCAAAAAGTTAAATCATAATAGAAGATATAAGTAAATGTTTATAAAAGTCTCATGTGGAAGGTTAGAACTTTCTAAGTTTAAAAGTGTCAGAAGAAATCATAAAAGAAAAGGTCAGTATGTTTGACTACATAAATATCTAAATTCCTGTATGTCTAAAATCACTCCAGTCATGACAGCATTAAAAATTAAAAGTATATTGAGGTTAGCAGCATGGGGATGGAGGGTTGGTGGAAAATTATAACAAATACCAGCAAGGGTTGATTTCTTTACATTTTAAGAACTTGTACAAATTGATTTAAAACTAAAAACTTCATCCAATAGATAAACAAATGTATAGGAAGTTCAAAAGAGGAAATAAAGCTAACTTATTATACAGAAAAATGTTTAACTCAGTAATGATGGATGAAATAAAATTTCTTTCAGTTTTGCAAAATTAAAAATACCTACATCAAGAGGACATGCTAAAATAGTCACACAGATGGCTATTAGGAGGGTACATAATTACAACTCTTAGGATATCATTTAGCAAAGTGAATCAAGAATCTTAACTGTTCATATCCTTGAACCTTGTAATTTCACTTCTGGAAATAGGTTTTAAAAAAATTGAAACTACAAGTAAATCTTTTTAAAAAAGATAGACATTATGGCATTATTTGTATTAGCAACAAATAAGAAGGTACCTAAATGTCCATCAGTGAGGGATTGGTTTAGAATATTATCTCAGTGAAATGTTGTGAAACAAATATAAAGAGTTTATAATGACATGGCAAAATACTGATGATAGGCCTAAGAAGTAACATAAATTTGATCAGTATGATCTCACTGATATAAAAAGGGGAAAATACTGAACCAATCGCATGTGAAAAGATTAGAAGGAAATTCACCATTTTCAAATGGTTGAATGTGGATAATTAAAAATTTGGGGGGGATGCTGGGTTAGCTCAACGGTTGAGCGCTTTCCAGGTCTGGGGTTCGATTCCTGGCCCTGACCCGTGCACGCAACCCTGTATGCTGAACTGTGTTGCAAGTGGTAACCACTGGGATGGCTTGGTGGCGAAGGCTCTCATCTCCCATGTGGGAGTTCCCTGGTTTGGTTCCCGCTCCTCACAACGCTATATCCACTTGTGTGAAATAAAACCATGTCATAACTAATGATATGCAACTATGGTGACTGCTCTGGGCCCTCTGCTCTTCTTTCTCTTTCTTTTTATTTTTTAATTTTTTATTTTTTTATTGTTTTTGACAGAGAGAGAGAGAGAAAGAGAGATACAGAGATACAGAAACAGAGAGAGAACTGAACTGGGGGAGCTCCCCAGTTCAGCACATGGGTCCGCACGGGCCGGGGCCAGGATTTGATCCTGGGTCCCCGGCACCGCAAAGTGAGCGCTTAGCCCACTGAGCCATCCCGGCTTCCCTTCTTTCTCTTTCTTAAACAATAAAATGAATCTGTAAAAAGTTTGTATTTGTGAAGAAAAATATAAGTATAATGGAAAATGTAAGCTATTTAAAAAGAGAAAAATAAATCCTGTAGACTGTTTTATTTTTCACTCCTAAATTTTCCTACCTGAGGTTTGTAGAAGGTGAATTGTGGTTAGCTCTAGAATCATTTGAAAGAAGTACACATTTTTTTTCCTAGCCTTAACACCTTGGAATTGTGCACATTACAGTTTAACATAGTTGGATTTATTCTGAGTGTTGCCGTGCAAGCCTGCTGGCTGTTAGATGATCCAGTCCAATAGCTGCTAAGTTATCTGGGTCATGTGTTTAAACTAAGCTGGCTGGATTTGTAATTTCTATTTTGGCTCTGAGCCCCTTCCTAAGCACCTACTGAAATGGAGCTGCTGGTTTAATTCTTTTATCAGCCTTCAGAGATATAATGAAGACTTAGGGCCTGGCACCCGGGGTCATAATTTGCCCTTTGCAATTTTTTCCTTTTGAATAAAGGATGTTGGTAAGTGGTAAATTCCACTCATGCATTTATTTTTTTCATGTAAACATGTATTTGCTAAACTTCATATGTAAAGAAAATAGCAGCAAATTCTTGGGCTTATGTAAAAATTCCTGTTTAAACTAGTCTAGCTCTCAGTATTTATTAAGTAAAATTTTAATTTTTTCCTAATTATGAAAATGTGTTAATTATAGAAAAATTGGAACATAAAGGCTTAAAATGAAAAACTCTACCTTAATCCCAACTATGAGAGCAACAGATTTTGGCACCTTGGTGTGTATATTTCCAAATCCACATTTCTTTCTTAGGAACAGTTCCTGAAGTGGAATTGTGAGATTAAAGGAGAGATTGTTTTTAATAGTTTTGATGTATATTGCCGAAAAAGAGTATACTATTTTATACTACCACTATTTTAAATCCATACTTCATTAACATATGAGTCCTTTTTCCTACTTTCAAAATTTTTTTTTCAAATCATAAACCTAAATGGGCTTATTTTAAAAAGTTTGGAAGATGGAGGGAACTGGGGTGGAGGTAGAGGTATGGGGGCAAGGAAGAGGAGGTGAATAAGCTGTTGTTTATCACTATTAATGTTTCCATACATTACCTTTTAGTCTTTTTTTTCTCTCCTATGGTTAAAAATAATAATCCTATATATACAATTTTGCATCTTGTTTTTAAAACATTATAAACATTTTAATGTTACTAATATCCTTTATAACTATTATTTTAGAAATCAGATTTCTATTCCTGAATTGAAAGAAGGATGAATTTCCCATAAAAGCAGAAGCAAAGCCAATAAGATCTACTTTTTATATACCATATGCCTTTTTTTTTTTTTTAAGATTTATTTTATTGTTTTTGAGAGAAGATAGAGAGAGAGAGAGAGAGAGAGAGAGAGAGAGAGAGAGAGAGAGAGAGAGAGAGAGAGAGAGAGAGAGAGAGAGAGAGAGAGAGAGAAGGTGCAGAGCAGTCTCCATAGTTGTACATTATTAGTTGTAACATGGTTTCATTTCACACTGGTGGGTGTGGGGCCATGTGGGGTGGGAACTAAACCAGTGGCCTCCCACATGGGAGGTGAGAACCTTCTCTGCCAAGTCATCCTGGGGGTTGTCAGTTGCGCCGCAGTTCAGCATATGGGGTTGCACAGGCCTGGGCCTGGAATTGGACCCCGGACCTCATGAGTATGAAGCAAGTGCTCAACAGCTGAGCTATCCCAGTGTCCCCCCATATGCCAGATCTCAAGTCACAACTTTTATTTCAAAGTATGAGAGGTCCTCATTTTTCAAAGAAAGTTTGCCCAGGAAAAATGGCCCTTAAAGTGAATTACCCCCCCCTAAAAAAGTGAATCCCCTTAAATAGGATACCAGAATTTCATTGTAAATGGTGACAAAAAATATTTGATTGGGATTTTGTCTTGAAAAGGGACATTTAAAATTCTGAAAAGAAATTTTTTGTCTTACACGTAGCAAAATTTAAATTTAAATTTGCATTCTTCAAAGAAAATGGTCAAAATTTGAACTATTGATTGGCTGAGTTTTTGTGGTAAAATTATACAATAGCAATATATTCTTCATTTCATACTTGACTTTGTAGCAGGATTGTAAAATGGATCATTTCTGCAAAAATACTTTAGAGAGTTTCTTCAGTTTTTGCAAGGGCTTCTTTTATTCATCTGCTATTTAAACTATATTCTTTTAGGCTTCTACAGTGTGATCTTTGTTGGTAACTGTCCCAACTCTGCCAGGTCCTCGGAGATATTACTTGTATTTAATAGGCAGGGAGCCAAGAATCCTAAACTTTTTGCCGTGTGCAGGACAAACAGTTGTCTTGGCCAAATGTCAGTGGTGCCCTGGTTGAGAAACACTGCCAAGAGGAATGTAGGAATTCAGGATGTCAAGTAAGGATCAGTAGTAAAAGTAAAGGATTTTATATTATGAACCACTCAGAATTGATATTTTAAATTACTGTATGATATCCGTGAAGTAGATATACTATAGTTTACTCAAACTTCCCATCCTCTTAGACACTTAGACAATGTCTACTTTAATGCACTTAGAAATAATGTTTCAGAGAGCAACCTTACTTATAAAACTTTTTTTTTTTTTTTTTCATTTTAGATTTTCTTTATTAGGATAGATTCTCAGAGTAAGAATAATTAGGACTAAATATACAAGCAGAATTAAGGTGTTTGAAAATTAATTTTAATCAATACTTTTGTACCTCTGCATTTATGATTAACAGTTTTTGAGATTTTAAAAGACTAGATTGCATTCAATATATGTGATACTGTTTTAGCTTTAAAGATTTATTTTTATTGTTTTTGACAGAGAGAGAGAGAGAGATACAGAGACAGAGAGAATGGGGAGGGCCCAGAACAGTCTCCATAGTTGCACATCATTGGTTTTTCCACACAGTTTTATTCCACAGGTGGGTGCGGGGCTGCACAGGGCAGGAACTGGGCTGGGGTCTCACCCCGGTGAGAACTGAACTGGGGGCACTCCCCAGTTCAGCATATGGGTCCACATGGGCTGGGGCTGGGATTCGATCCTTGGTCCCTGGGGCTGCAAAGTGAGTGCCTAACCCACTGAGCCATCCCAGCTTCCTCTGTTTCAGCTTTAAATTAAAAGAGATAATACCCTGTTTCCCCAAAAATATCGGTAAGACAGTGTCTTATACCCTGTTTCCCCGAAAATAAGAGTGTCTTACCCTGTTTCCCCGAAAATAAGACAGTGTCTTACCCTGTTTCCCCGAAAATAAGACTGTCTTATATTAATTTTTGCTCCCAAAGATGAGCTAGGTCTTATTTTCAGGGAGATGCCTTATACGTATTTCAGTGAGAGGCAAAATTGTAAGTAGGTCTTATTTTCGGGGGATGTCTTACTTTCGGGGAAACACAGTAGCTCTGAAAAGAATAATCAGCATATAATAACTGAATGAAATCTAGGTATGCATTTTTCTTGCATTTTAAAATGAGAATGGCATACTGGTTTTTTTTTTTTAGATTTATTTTTATTGTTTTTGACAGAGAGAGACAGAGGGTCCAGAGTGGTCTCCATAATTACACATCATTAGTTTTCTACATAGTTTCCATTCCATAGGTTGGCACGGGGCTGTGCAAAGCAGGAACTGGCCAGGCGGCCTCCCACATGGGAGACTCGCCCTGGTGAGAACTGAACTGGGGGCACATATGTGTCCTCATGGGGCAGGGCTGGGATTCGATCCTTCAACCCCAGGGTTATTGAGACAAGTACTCAACCCTCTGAGCCAACCCGGCATCCCCTGGATTTTTGTATTAACTAGTGGAGTTGACTGTTTGACCCCACAGGCCTGTTTCCTTCCATAATAGTTGGTTAGTAAACTTGAATGTGACTGGATGTATATTATACCTTTCTTAAAATTCCTTTCATGTAAGGAGTTATAGTTTGAGAAATAATTCTGTTGGAATTTGCCAGTTGATTTACTCTTAATTTATATTTATCCTATAGAGTCCTTCTATGGCACATTCCACACCTTGGCTGACATGATGTATTTCTGCCAGATGCTGGCAGCTGTGGAAACTATCAATGCAGCAATTGGAGTCACTAAATCACCAGTGATACCTTCTCTTATCCAGGTATTGAATAGTTGAGCTCAAGAGTGGGGAATGAAAGATTTCAGTGGTTATTTAGTAGGTATGCCACTATTTGGTGAGAAGTCTCCATGAGTGAAAATACCTATTTGCACAGGAATAGCATTAAAACTTTAAGCCTCAGGAACATTTTTTAAAGTAGACTTTGCCATCAGGTCTTTTTCATTATAACATTTTCATGAAATAAAAAAGTGATAAAAAGAGTTGCACAACTAGGGAAACTTGACCTCAGGCAGGAGCAGAAAATCCTGCCCTTAATCTTTTCAGAGATGTGCTTGGCCCCGTCCCATCTTGGGTAAATGAAGGCAGTGTCATACTTAGAACTCTTTTTACTTTGGATTTCTTTTTTTATATGAAGGTGGCTCTTCTGACTCATGTGTGGGGTCTCCCTACCCTAAGGTGACCAGATTTTAACATTGGTAAAACGGGACACCATTGACTGTGGGGGAGGGGGTTCTTGATTAAAAATTTGGTCTATCTCCCGCCGTTCCCTAGCTTGTCGTGCATTCTTTCCAAAAATTGGGACTTTTTTGAAACGCTGCGGGACAAATTATTAAAAATCGGGACTGTCCCGCCAAAAGCGGGACATCTGGTCACCCTACCCTTCCCCCAACCAGTACATCTCTGTTGTTTTCTAATACTTGGAAGATTGTTATCAGCAACAGGGCACCAAAGCTTTTCATCCTCCTTTCTTTGTTTTCTAGCTATACAGTTACATACCATTAAATACCACGCACCCTGACTCAGGGGGGAGCCAGGTTATTGTTGGTTAGTCTCTTCTGGAGTACTGTTTTTATAGAATAGTTCTCTACCTTTTTGCGGTATACCAGTTCTGGCATTCTAATACCTGTATATCAGTTGCATGTTCCTGAGGTGTTCATACAATAGCCCTGCTATGTCTAGGTTTTCTCCTCTTGGAAAAAGCTTCTTTGTTTAGTTAAAAAAAAATAAAAGAGGATAGTGACCCACTCATTATATGGAATAATATTTTTTAATATGTCAAAGACTAATACAAATAAACATTAGGGTAGAATATCTAGGGCAAGATGGAAGAGGCATGGCTCTAGGGAGTGCCATTCATGGAGAATACAATGAAAGTGAAGCCTCTGGGAGCTGGGAAGGGTCACATGAGTCAACAGGGGTGAATCTTGGGAAATAGAGAGTAAGAAGCAAGTCAGAATAATACATACAGCATGATTTCAGAACACCTAAAAACAGGCAGAGTGAAAGAATATATTGTTTATGAATGCATACATAAGCGGTAAACTTAAAGAAAAGCAATGGAATGGTTAATACTGGATAGTTGTTACCTACAAGGGGTAGGGAGGTGTGCCATACTGGTAATGTGTTCTTTCTTAACTTGAGTTATATAGACACAAATGTTCAATTTAGCAGTAGGTATCTTTTGAATGTGTGTGTATTTTAAAATAATAGTATTCATGATCACACACACACACACACACACACACCCCTCCCTGCCCCCTGCCCCCCCCCCAATGGACTTTTAACTTGTTCTAAAACTGGAGCACAGGTTAAACCAGTTGAGTTCAATCTTTTTCTGTTTACCTTGAATTTAGTGAGGTTAGGTTTCAGATTACACTTACGTTTTTTGGTAAAATATGTTTTTAAACTTATTTTCTCTCTTTTGGATCCTTTTAATAGCTTTTTGGAAGAAATTTCATTTTGTTTATCATCTTTGGCATCATGGAGGAAATGCAAAACAAAGCTGTGGTTTTCTTTGTGTTTTACACGTGGAGCACAGTTGAAATTTTCAGGTGGGTAGAAATGCCAGGATAGTGTTTGAATGCTTTTCTGGATTATCTCTCTTGTTAAGGTAGTTGCTGTCTTATCCAAGTTTCATTTGGTTTGGGATTAAGTTTCCATCCATGGAGAGTTCTAGCTGCATTTTTGTGTTGTGCACAAAGGGGAGGCAGAATTTTCTTTTTTCTTCTTTTTTAATTGTTACATTTATTGGGGTGAGTAACAATTACATAGTTTCCAGGTGTGCCATTCTACATTACATTGTCTATGCATTGCATTATGTGCTCACCACAGAATTTTCTTAAAGCAGTCGTTGGATGATAATACCAACCTGGGTACTGGGGAGCAGAGGGAGAGATCCAGAGAAATGAGACCCCTCTTACACTTGCTGTCTTGTTGGAAAGAAGGAGCTCATTCACACAGAAAAAATGAAAGGGCTGAAGAAACACTGGGATTGAAGGAGCAATCCAAGTTGAATGGAACTAGTGACGATCAGTCTTCTAGAAGGGGTGATAGAAATGAATCTTTTACTACAAGATTATGGATGTTTGAATCAACCTCTTACCAAATTCTTCCATTCTCAGTTGTCAATAAATTAATTATCTTTTAAAAATTCAATTAAAATAAATGTATTCTTCTCTACCAGACCACACATATTCCATATTTCTTCCCTTTTCAGTCAAGTGGAGCAAGGATTTTGCAAATTGACTCCTCAGCTCTAAATTTGGTGGTATTTTGTCAAAATTAACAGGTGAGAGGGAGAATAGGCAGTAGCAGCCCTAGATTGTGTCCCGACAGTGGTCTGTATCCCATAGAACCAGTATACTGTCTAATCTACTTAATACAAAAGTAAAAGAGGTTATAGGTATTAATTTTTACTGTGTGGTAAGAAACAGATTTCATTTTTAATGGTATCTCTTGAAATACAGTGTGTCTGATTCTAGATTGGAGGCCTTTTGTATACTTAATTTTGATAGTATTCACTTATCCAGAGATAAAGTGTCTGTCAAAGTGCCTGTCTTTCTTATCTACTTGGAATGTTGATCAGAACTAGGAATAAAACCAAAAAGCTTCTGAGCATTCATTCCACATACTGTACTTTTCCAAAGAGGTTCCCTTTGAGATCTAAATTTAGTCTATCATTAAAGAGAGTTCACATCCTTTGAAGAATGAGGGAAGAGCATGATGGGAGTTAGTGGGTAGGTATCCCAGGATTATAATTCTGTTCTGAAGAAGCCATGTGTGGCTAATTGTGAAATAATTCTTTTTGAATGATGTTCTAGGGTTCCATTCAAAATTGAAGTGGCTTTTAACATCTGAATTATTTATTTTCAATAGGTACCCCTTCTACATGCTTTACTGCCTTGACATGGATTGGAAGGTGGTCACGTGGCTTCGTTACACTGTGTGGATTCCTTTGTATCCTCTGGGCTGTTTGGCAGAAGGTACTTTCAGGAACTCTAGGTTTTATAGCTTTGCTCCAAGGGATAGTTAAGCCAATTGGCCAGACCTTTCTTTCTCCCTCTGCTAGCCTTAGTTTATGTATATAAGTGTTGGACTTTTCAAGATTTTTCTTTCTAGTGACTTTTTAAAAAAGATATATTTTCCATTGTTTGAGAGAAGGTGAGAGAGAGACAGATAGAAAGGGGAAGAGCCCAGAACAGTCTCCACAGTTGTACATCATTAGTTGTGGTATCGTTTCATTCCACACAGGCGAATGTGGGGCTTTGCAGGGTGGACACCAAACGGGGTAGTTTTATGGTTTTGCATGGGCCGGCGCCAGGATTCAATCCCCAGACCTCGCAGTTGCAAGGCAAGTGCTCAAACTGTTGAGCTACCCTGGTATCTCTCTAGTGACTTTTATAATAGTCCTGGTACCAAGACTGTTCCAGGGAAGCAGCTCATTTTGTTAAGGTTTGGAAGCTGGGTGGTCATGTAACACATGCTTCCTATTTATATGGTAGTTTTAATTTTCCAGAGCAGATTGGTGACTTCATTTTATGCTAACAAACAGGTAGTGAGTGAATCATGTAGGGATTTTTTTCTCCATTTCATAGAATAGGAAACAAGCTCATTGCTATCAAGGGACTTTCTCATTCATCTTTCTGTTGTCAGCTTGGAGGTTCATCTCTTAGGAAAACTAGGGGAAAAGAAGAAGAGGCTTAAGCCCTCTGCACAAAGAGAGGAAGGAGCATTGCAACAAAGCTAGAACTGAAACTTTGAGAGGATAGAAGACTGTCACAAGATGTAGCTGTATTTCATTTGCTTCTGACCAATTCTTGTTTGTGCTTTCAGCTGTGTCAGTGATCCAGTCCATTCCAGTATTCAATGAAACGGAGAGGTTCAGTTTCACATTGCCATATCCAGTGAAAACCAAAGTTAGGTTTTCCTTTTTTCTTCAGATTTATCTTATAATGTTATTTTTAGGTAAGTATTGGCTTTGTAATAGATATTTTCCTGTCACTTCTTTAGAAGTTTTTAAAGTCTTCAGGATTCTTATATCCAAAAGAGTAGTATAGAGTTAGAGAAAGGTTACTTTGCAAAACAGACCCACTCAGAGAATATACTATGTATTTCTTCCCAAATGCCTAGTGGTTGAGTTATCTTCTTGAAGTGTTCTTGGTCACTGGGAACTCACCATAAAATATTTTGTATTTAAAACAATGTGAGAAGCTCTTTTAAAATAGAATAAGAAGTTCATTTTAACTTTTACTAATTTCAGTAGCACATTCTTTATTCAGAGTTTACAGAGGTAGTAATACAACTGACAGGAAGGAAAATGGCAATAATGACCTCTGAACAGCCAAGAGATATCATGTAAAGCCTGCCTAACAGTAGGAAAGCCCCCCCACCCCATGTAAAACCTCCTTGCTTATTTATTAATTTACTTTTATATAAAATTAAAATTCTTCTCTTGGTTCATAAAAACTAAAGAAGGGAAAAAGAAAACCTAAATTATTGCAAATACGAGATTTAGAAGCCTTCCTAACTCTAACAACTATTTAAAGTTCTAACGTATTTTAATATAATTTATATATTGATTCATGCTTTATTTCACGATAGTCTTGAGGTGGTCCTAAATAAGTATGGATGTCTGGTTTCCTAGCTACAGAGAATCTGACATCAGATATTAGTTATTTATTGCTTTGTAACAAATTACCCCCAAATTTAGCAGCCTAAGACAATAAATATGATTATCTCACATGGTTTCTGAGGGTCAGGAATATGGGAAAAGTGCTGGTATATCACTTCTGAGATTAGGTTATAAATGGCAGGATATATGTGATAGACATGCTAATGTGATAGAGGTGGCCCTTACCTAGAGTCTGCTCTAAGCTCACTCCTGTAGTTGTGGGCAGGAGTCTTCAGTTTCTTGCCATAGTAATTCTCCACAATGCTGCTCATGACATGACTTTCCCCAAAGCAAGTGATCTGAGAGAGCCAGAAGCTACACCACTTCATAAAAAATTTATTTTTTTAACTTAATTTTTGAATTGTATAATAATGTGTGTGTATATATGTATGTATGTATGGGTATGTATGGGTATATATATATATATATATATATATATATATATAAAGATTCATTTTATTGTTTTTGACAGAGAGACAAAGAGAGACAGAGATAAGGGGGAGGGTCCAGAGCATCTCCATAGTTGTATGTCATCAGTTTTTTTCTGACGTGGTTTTGTTCCACAGAGGTGGGCGGGGGCAACACAGGGCAGGAACTAGGCTGGGGGCCTCCTGCATGGGAGGCACACCCCCTTGAGCCAGGGGCTGCTGGGGGGTGAAAACCGAACTGGGGCTTCTCACATGGGAAGCACACCCCAGTTCAGCATATGGGTCTACATGGGCTGGGGCAGGGACTTGATCCTTGGTCCCTGGGGTTGCAAAGTGAGCACTTAACCCGATGAGCCATCCTAGCTTCTCCTAAATTGTATAATAATATATTTAACATACAACATTGTAAGGATTTAAGGTATACAATATGCTGATTCATACATCTATAAGATTGCCATTGTACCAATAATTAGCACATCTATTAAGCCCACACTGCCTTTTATAACCTAATCTCTGAGTTGACATTCTGTCACTGTTCCCATATTCTGTTGGTTACATAGACCAACCTAGTACAGTGTAGGAGGGGACTACACAAGGGTATGAAATACCAGGAGGTAAGTAGGGATCATTGGGGACCATCTTGAAGGCTGGCCATCCCAGACACTAAGAGACATACCACAAAAAGCAAACCCAAGGAGCCAGAAAGGCCAGTGGTCTTGGTCATTTAGTATTGCGGGAGAAGAGACCTACATTTACAGTATCAGCACACAGCAAAAGCACAGGTAAATTTGTTATAGGTATAGGTTATTTGCCAAAGGTTAAATATTACTCCATGTCTCTTTTCTATTTTAGAGAGGGTATATAATCCATTTCAGAAAGATTTTTAACAAAAATGTTAAAATGTTTGTTCATTGAAGGGAGTAAGCTTCAATTTGGAAAAGGCATTTATTAGAAGAGCTCTTTACCTCTATTACTGGATAAATCTAGTATTATTGTAAAGAGGCTCCTTGAGGGGACGTACTAAAAGTGTTAAAAGAGCAATAAATATTGCAAAGACCTTTAAAATACAAGGACTGTCTAGAAAAAAATCCAGCCATTAATGCTTCTATTTTTCATATTACATGGCTGTATAAAATATGAGGGACAGCCTTCATATTTTACTAAAAAAGAAGGGTAGAAATATTTTAATGTACACTAACCCTGGTGGCTTTTGTGTTGTTGACGCTGTTGCACACTCTGAATTACAAAGGTTTATACTCATGTTTAGTTTGCATAATTTAGAAGGAGTATAGATAGTTATATTTGTATATAGATCCAAGTGCTTTTCTAAATATATGTTCTCTCACAATAAGTCTATAAAGTAAGTGTTTTTTATAAATATATATTTTTAGAATTAAATTTTTTTAAAATTATTTTTGAGAGAGAGAGGCAGAGAGGCAGAGAAGGGGGGCAGGGGGCAGCAGTCTCCATAGTTGCACAGAATCAGTTTTCTACATAGTTTCACTCCCCAAGTGGACATGGGGCTGCATAGGGCAGGAACTGGGCCAGGGGCCTCCCGCATGTGAGGCATGCCCCAGTGAGAAACTGAACTGAGGGCACACTCCGGTTCATCACATGGGTCTGCACGGGCTGGGGCTAGGACTCAATTCTTAGACCCTGGGGCTGCAAGATGAACACTCAAGCATCTGAGCCATCCCAGCATTCCCAAGTAAGTGTTTTTAACTCTTGTGTACAATGAGGAAATTGAGGTGAGGTTAAGTCACAGAACTAGTGAATGGACAAGTAGAATTGAAAATTTTTTCTGACCTTGAAATTCTGTTTTCTAATTTACTAGATTGTGCTTCCTAGAAAAATTTCATACCTTTTAAACTGTTGCTTTATGCATGTTATTGCAGAGCCTTGAATTAAAGATTGGGTTGTTTTTATACTTCAGATTTTTAAAAAAGATTTATTTTATTGGTTTTTGACAGAGATAGAGAGAGACAGACAGAGAGAAGAGGGAGAGCCCAGAGCAGTCTCCATAGTTGACAGCATTATTTTTCCATATAGTTTCACTCCACAGGTGGGCGCGGGGCTGCACAGGGCAGGAACTGGGCCGGGAGCCTCCCACATAGGCCCCGGCAAGAACTGAACTGGGGACACACCCCAGTTCAGCATATGGGTCCGCATGGGCCGGAGCTGGGATTTGATCCCTGGTCTCCAGGGCTGCAAAGCGAGTGCTTAAACCACTGAGCCATCCCAGCTTCCCCTATACTTCAGATTTTTGTATTTTATGTTAATATTACCTTAAAAGAAAGAAAGAAAATATTGAATTCTAATTAAGGAAATATTTAGGGGTGAAGTGTACTGATGTCTGTAACTTAACAGAAAATCATAAAAAATGAGGTCGTTGGTAATGGGTATGTAATAAAGTTTTATCTAGGTGTTGTTCACTGTACAATGACTTTTTTAATATGTTTGAAATTTTTCATTGTTATGTTCAGTTTTATGTTTCATAATAAAATAGAGCAGAAAATTAAATTGTAAAGCCACTGGGAAAAAATTGAATTGTCTTTAGCGCATTGCTAATAATTTGTTAATAACTTGTTAATAATAAGTTGTACTTCCTACAATAAGTACAGTGCTGTGGGACATGAAAAACAGACAACTCGAGACTCTCCTTGTCCCAAGAGCTTCTAGTTGTAAACAAAGACAAAGGTTCTCATTGCTAATTGGCCTCTTTTCTTTTTCAGGGTTATACATAAATTTCCGTCATCTTTGTAAGCAGCGCAGGCGGCATTATGGACAAAGAAAGAAAAAGTCTCACTAAAAAGAGATTTAGATGACTTCTTGCCAGTTTGAGCCTAATCTATATACTTCTTATAGTTTTACCTTGTATTGATGTAAAAGTTTTTTTAAGTTAAATGATTAAATTCTCAGTGAGGTTATCTTCTCTTTTCCAGTAACATCCCTGAATTTATTGTATTATCTTAGATAGTACTTGCATGACACAGATTTGTTATCTGACGACAGGTTCCTTCTTTTGTATCTGTTAGTAACAGTAGACTCGGCCCTGTCCCCAGACTCCATGTCCCCTCAGTCTGTCTCACACAGGCTAGAGAGATTTCTTTAGTGTCCTGATCCTATGAGGTACTAGTCATTCTTACAGCAGGTATTTGTTCTTTTCAGCTATTGCTTGTGAAAAGAGCAAGCCTATTTTGATGTATAGGAGGCTATGAAAGTTACTCAGGCAGGACTTAATATATATTTTCTTTACCTAAGGGGTTTCTTGTTAAGTGGGGTGGCATTGGTTTTTTAAAAATTAAGTTTGACCCAGTCATTGATAAAACATTTCTGAATCTGAGTGGGGCTAGAGAACACTATTACCTCTGAATCTTTCAGCCTATTTTTAGTGTTTACCTGCGTGGGTACAGAATGATTTGAGAGAAACCAGACAGAACCTTGGAATACCGTGGTTACTTTATTCCTGGCTAAATTAGAACTATTTTCAACACTAAAAGTTGAAATATTAGTTAGAATATAATGAGAATTTGAGAATTCCAAACCCAAATGGCTTACCAGGGTCTGAAGGGTCAAACTGGCATAAGACAGCTGCTGGTGATGCAGCCTGTAGCAAACTGGAAACATTGGAGTAGGCCAGACTAAGCATACCTACAAAACTGTCTTGGGCTGCGCACAAACTAAAACAGTCTTTCTTCCTCTGCACTGGCTGAGTCCATTTACTTGTGTACCTGTCAGAGTAAGTGGTGGGATTGTCTGTTTCTGATTAGACCTCAGAAGTACCTGCTTTGTTTTGCTACTGTTTTACCTGTCTGTAGTAGGACCACGAACAGACTGGGAACTCTGGCTAGAGAGCCACCAGCTGGTCCTTTAACAGATTCCTGGCAGGAAACCCACCAGCAGGAACTGGAAAAAACCTAGACATTATGAAGTTTGGCCATTGTCAAGAAGATGTTTCCTCTACTACATTCCAAGTAAACCAAGTAAAATGTATTAGAAGTAATGCTTATATAAAAGATGTCAAGGCACAATGGCTCTTCCTGTTCTGCCATTCCAATTGTTCCTGGGGGGAAGGGGATTAAATACGCTGTATCTCTGAGCCCAAGATGGAAACTTGGTTTGACCTAAAAACATCTGATTAGCACAGGCTGGCTCATGTGTTTACAAGCACTGGAGGATATGTTGTATGTCTGTAACTTCTGTCAACACTTGTATTAAAGGCTGGTGTTCTTACAACTGACTTTCTGTGTGCAATTGGGCAGATTGGCTTTGCAGTAGTTTATGCTACATCTGTGGCAGAATCTTAAATTCTTAAAGTTTTGTTGCTAATAAAGTGAAAGATTGTGTGTATTTCTATTAAAATTTGCAGTCAAAATCGTAGTAGCTGGTGTTTAAAAATCATTAGGCCGCATATGACAAACCCTCTGGGAATATCATACTGTAAAGATCATTTATACTAATGGTTTGCAAATTGTTAGTGATAAAAGTCCTTTGGCTCACACAAAGTATTACATAGCAGTTCAGTGTGTCAAACCAAAAATGGTTGCTGAGGTTGAAGCCCAAGGGAATAATACCTTAGGCAATCCACAGAGCAATTTGAAAAGCATTGATGATGTAAATAAAACCTAGAGAAGTTACAGGGCTTGCCCAAGGTCATGAAGTTAACTGATGAGTTGGAATCATAGCTGACTGTAGTGACCTGTCAGAATCTACCTGGATAGAACATGGCTTATGTAATGAGGCCTAACCATGATTTATGAATCTGTGCCACACAGGAAGCTGAAATTAAATCCAGATGATAGGACAGACCAAAAGGCAAAGAGCCATTCCTTTCCCAGTTTATAACCACTTTATAGAA
Organism: Craseonycteris thonglongyai; assembly: GCA_004027555.1. Taxonomy (NCBI): domain Eukaryota; kingdom Metazoa; phylum Chordata; class Mammalia; order Chiroptera; family Craseonycteridae; genus Craseonycteris; species Craseonycteris thonglongyai. The sequence goes on along the minus strand of PVKE010009962.1, from coordinate 19,590 downwards.
AATCAAATATTTTATTTTCAGTAAAAACAAACAAACAAACCTTGAAGAAACAAGTCTGTATCTCAAGACATACCAGAAGCACCTAAGAACCAAGTTATTCCCAAGTTCTAAGAAAAGTTCTGAAACTTAGTGGTGTAAGGCTTGTGCTTAGCAAGTCCCTGACAGTCTGGGTTGCTCACTCCAAGGACAGAAGCTTGAAAATGTCCTTACAATTGAGACGATGCCTTGAGGGAAGCCAGAGGACCCTTGCTGGTTAGGTTTCCTGAGGAAGGGGGAGAGCTCTGTTCATCAGTCCTACAAGCTTCTCAGATGTACCCATAGTGGGAGCAACAAGGGTCTTTTAGACTTAAAGACTCAGCCCCAGAAAGCTAAATTCAAAGCCTAAGCAGCCAGCCACCCTTCAAAACCCTTTTCAGACTAGCAGTCATTCAAACCAGTGAGTGGTGCTTCTGAGGCAGGCATGGTGGTCTTTCGGTGGCTATTGCAGAAGTGGACAGAATGGAAAAGTTACCCTAAATCATTCTCATTTAAAATGAAAAAAGGAATGTTCCCAAAGTCAGCTTCACATTCTCTCAGTGCTGCTCCCAGAGAAGTCTGTCTGCAAAGGAGTGATGTTGTGGTCGTAGCCGGCATACTCAGAGGTGCCAGTGCTGGCCAGCTTGAGCTGCTGGGCGGCGTGGGTCAGCTGGAACGCAGCATCGGGGTGCGCAGTGTCAGGCAGCAGCGTGCACTCCCTTTCCAGCATGTCGGCCACCCCCTTGAGCAGGTCCAGGAAACCAAAGGCCAGGGCAGCTTTTCGTAAACGGTTCAACTCCTACAAGATAAGAAACACCACTGTCTCTGAAATGCATTTTCCTCATCACAAACTTTCTAAGTACTCAGAATAAGCTTGACCTGCAAATGTAAATGAGCGTTTTTTTGATAGAAGAAATGCTTGTACAGCGATGTCGATAGTGTGATGACGTGACTGGGAAGTGGTTCCTCTACAGATAATCAGAAATCTGGGTAAAGAATGCAGCTGACTGAAATAGATCATCAGCAGTTAATGAGCACTATGCCAAACATACGTAGTGACGCATCTGCATACATTATTTACTCAGGTATGGGAAATGCCTAAACCTCAGAGGACTCCTAAGTTGCTGGTGCTTCCAGCTGGGCTGGATCTCAGGTTGAATGACAATGAACACGTTTGGAGGGGCCTCTGGAGGAGTTCAGAAGTCTGACCCAAAAGACTGCCACAAAGTCAGGTAGTGGACAGAGGCAGAGAAATAAGGAGTGCCCCATCAACCACGTAAGTGTGATCTGAGCAAGCTGTGTAGCCTCTCGGGGTCTCAATGGCCTTCTTTACAGAATCGCAGAGTCTGACACAGCTGCCTGGTAGAGGCCCTTTCCAGCACTAATAAAGTAGGATTATATAAAAGCAGTAAAGAAAAATGAGTTTTCTGACTACCTCTCCACTATCACCTGTTAACAAGTGCAAAGTTCAAAAGAAGGCCAAAGTACAAGAGTGCCATCCTGAACAGATAACTGACAATCGGGTAGAAAGCCCTGCAGGGACAGTGATTACAGCCAAGGAGTGGTCATCAAGGGCCTGTGTAAATTATGGGCTTCAGTTAGGGACACATGGGCTCTAATTAAGGTTGCTCTTGCTTGATTTCATCAGCTCCCTACATAATTAGGTTTGAAGACTAGTGACTTAACAGTAATGAAATAACATCTAGACCAAAGTAGCACGTACATTCTCTGCTAGCCTGGGGCTGGCTAAGTGGACCATATTTTAAGATTAACAAGCTAGGACACAATTGACAACACAGCATACCTCACACTGCTGCTTGATTTGATTTCAGCCAAACACCAGAAGGATGGGAGAAACTGAGTTTAAATGCTCCCTAGTCTACTTTACCTGTAACTTAATTCCTTCCACCAATGGTTCTGGATTAGTTAGGTATGATTGCAGAGGACCATCCTTGCGTAATTCACAAATGTACAATTTTAGAAGTTCCTGGGAGCAGCTTCTCTGGTACAGTAACAATATTCTGGGCACTCACTGCCCCAGGAAGTCACAGTAGTTGCCTGGGGTTAGACTGGATACCCATATGGGAGTGGTGAGAAAGGTTATTGGTTATGAGGGTTAAGGTCCTTTCAGTTCCTTCCCTCAATCATTCACAGCAGCACCAACCCAGAGAGGCCCTTCTGCATAGAACCAGGCCATTTAAAAACCTAATTCTTGGGTTTTAGGGCATCAGTGGACCTATCATTTCTACTTGCTGATAAAAAAAAGGCACAAGCCATACATTTCTAATCCCTGTCCATGTTCACTCTGCTAACCCACACGACCGAACACAACTCGGAGCCTACTCCCTTCCACTATAATTCTGACAGTCTCACCTTATAGAATGTCTGTGTTTTCTCAGGTAGTTTCCTTGCATTTCTTAAAATCTTCTGTACATCTGTCTATCAAGGGTAAAAAGAATTCAACATTAGAATTCTGTGGTAAAGGGGGAAAGGATACAAAAGGATGGCTCTAAATGTTTAAAGAAATGGGAATGAGAACAGAGATAAGAGTGTCAAGAGGATACCTTCTAAGTGAATGTCACTGTTCTGTTCAACATTAGTAAAGGACCTCCCTCCTTCAAAATGCTTGATGCTAAATCCCTTAGTGACGGAAGTGAACTTGTCTCACAAAAACATACCCAGTAACCCCACATGCAGATCTCGCCAGCTGCTTTTTGACAAGAGTGCCAAAACCATTCTATAGGGTAGAATAGTCTTTGCAACAAATAGTGCTAGGATAACTGGATCCTTCACACCATATCCGAAAGATTAAATGAAAATGGATCTAAATGTAAGAGCTAAAACTATAACACTCATAAGAAAATATAGGTCAATCTTTATGACCTTGGATTTGGCCATGATTTCTTAGTTATAACAAGAGCAGCACTGCAACAAAAAAAATTAATTGGATGGATGTTCACAACAGCATCATTTAAGACTAGTCAAAAGGTAGAAGAAACAATCTAAATGTTCATCAACTGAATGAATGAACAAAATGTGGCATATTTATACAATGGATTATTCAACTAACAAAAGGAATGAAGTATTGATACATACTTCATTGATACATGAATGAATATTGAAAATGTTAATCTTAGTGGAAGGAAGTGAAACACAAAAGGCCACATATGTGAGGCATTTATATTAAATATCCAGAACAGGCAAATCCATATAAACAAAAAGCAGATTAGTGGTTGCCAAGGGCTGGGGGAAGACGAGAATTATAGAGTGATTTGCTTAATGGTACAGGGCTTCCTTTTGGAGTGATGAACTAGATAGTAGTGATGGTTGTATAACATTGTGATTGTGATAAATGCCACTGAACTGTATTAAAATGGTTGAAGTGGTAAATTTTATGTTATGTGTATTTCACAATAAAAAAACATCCAGACTAAAATAAAATAATTTTAGAAAGATTCAGCTATCCTGAGAGGGAAGTGCTGGGGTCAGGGATGGCAGAAGAGGGAAAATCTGATTTTTCAATGAAGAGAAGAGATCTCTACCCCCTTACCCATGACAGGATGTGTCCAGTCTCTCTGAAAAGGGGGCTAGAAGAGACTCTGCCATCAACAAGCTACTTCTGCTGTCAGATGGCTTGACTGCCTCTCATCTATGAGCAGCTTAGGCTAAACTCATTGGTGGAACAAGGGGGTAAAAATGGCACTCAAATGAGAAAAAAGGCCCCAAAGTGATTTTTTGAAAATATGTGTAAATGACTTTGTCAATGGAAGGAGAAATGTCAATGAGTATCTTGCCTGAAAGTGTTTTTGTGGTATTAGTATAATGCTATGGTTTGGGCTCTACTGTGGGGATGGAAGAAAGAACCACATGAAAAATTTTTGATCTTTCTCAAAATCGTTGTTAAAGATAACCTGTTATGTTATTCAATGTCTCAGCATGTCAAAAATTTTACACTAAAATTCAATGCCAGGAAAATAGAAGAACTGACATGCTTCCTTTTATAAGACATGTAACACTAACAAAATCCTACAGGTTTCTTTTTTGACCTCAGTAGCAGGAAGCTCAGAGCCAAACTGCTCAAATACAGTTATCATTTTGCTTTGGGTTCCTGGCACATGGTCTTCCCTCTTTCTCTAGGTTTTGTACTGCTCTAAATTTTGTAAAAAATTATTTTGCTATATACATATTTTACTTCAAACGTGTAGGCCACCTCAAATCTTTTTTGGGGGGGAAATAATGACAAACATTAGAAGTAAATGAATTACTAAGTATCAAAGAAAAGGAAAATCAAATCAAATGTCTGCCTGCCTGACAGAATCCCTCCTCCTGTCCCCAGTGAAAGCAACGTGAATGGTAACGCTACCTGCAGGCCACTGGGTTTGATCCAGACAGTCACATTCTGGGCATAACTGCGTTTGTTTTTGGGTTGCAGAGGAAATGGGCTCTTATTGTCATCCTCACCATAAGGGTTTTCTTTAGCATCTTAAAAGAAAAAAACATTCTTGAAATGACATCTGGTAAAATACAATCAATTACCGGTATATTTCCAATAAGGCTAGAAGCTCTTTGAATCATTCAATTTTCTACATCCTGTTACTCCCCTAATTAAGAAAATCCATTAACTTCAGTCAGGTTGGGGAACTTGCTTTCAATAGAAAGCAACTGATATACAGACCAAACAATCAACTGAGGACCAATGTAAGTGAAAAACAGCGTAATGTTTTTAAAGAAAGAAGCTTCACTTACCTGCTTTATAAAATTAATGTCAGAGAGGATAAACTAATACATACTAAAGAACTATTTAACATATGTACACACACACACACACACACACACACACTCTCTCTCTCTCTCTCTCTCTCTCTCTCTCTCTCTGCAATTCTATAGTTTAGCCCAGCTCTCTCCAATAGAACTTTCTGCAATCATAGAATGGTAGGCACTACTAGCCTGTGTGGCTACTGAACACTTGACTACTGTGACAGGAACGGAATTTTGCATTTTTATTACATTTACATAGCTTACTGTAGCCTGTGGCTACTGGTTTAGACAACATAGGTCTAGGCACTGAGAAAATTAAAAAGGAAACTATAGCCAAATTAAGGAAAAGGGCAAGGGAAAAAATACTGTTTGATGACACATGCCCCACCTTATTATGACTTATTTAATGCTTCCGAAGAATTAAAGCCATGCTGGTTTTATTGCCACATGGATACACAAAGGTTCTTGTTTTTCTACCTGCTTCCTGAGCCTATGAAACTTTGCCACACACTTACAAAACATACTTACATCTACTGGCTTATTTTCTCCTTGTTACTACCACCTTCTAGGGTAGACAGAACAGGAATCATCTTCCCAGCAAGCTGGGGAGCTTGTATCCCAAATGTTCATGTTGAAAACTGGAATTAGTCCAGCTTCTCTAACTGAACCACAAGTTTTCTAACCCTGATTTGGTCATTAAATGCCTGGCCCCACACTACTTTCTGTCGGTCCCTGCTCCTGACCCCTCCAAAAGTACTGGCTCAGCTTTCCAGACCTATTTCAATGAATACTTGTCTCTGTATAAACCGCAGTTGGGAAAAGATCCCAACAGTCTTTTCCCAAGAAACATGCTTATTTTCAACTTCCCTGCAATTATTTCTGTTATTTCCCTGCCTTGAATAATCTCCTTTTATTATTCATTTATTCCCTCACTCACTTACTTACACATTACCTATATAGTAAGACCCCACTATGTAGCAAGCATGGTGCTAGAAGTGTGGCTAGAGAGAGATTTTTCTGGCCTCAAGAAACTTATAAAGAATGTTAATGAAATCTCAACTGTGTGCCAAATGTTTTACATATATAACTTTTCTCTGAACAAGCAACGCTAGAGGGTAGATATCATCAGTCCCTTTAAAGATGAGGAAACTGAGGCTCAGAGAGGTTGGACCTTCACATGTTTCACAGTGACTCAGCTGGGCCTGGTTCCAATGGCAACACCTTTTCAACCACTCAACAATGCTGTTCTTCACCTACCCAAACTTACTTACATTCCAGGTCCAGCTACTATCTTACCTTCTCCATTAAGTTGTTCAACATTTTCTGACAGACAGTGATTTCTCTAGACCCTTCTATCCTATAGTATTAATACCAAACATCTAAATAGAGACTGTCTCTACTGTCTTCCATTGTTTGGAACCTATATGTGGTAATTGGCTTAGCAGACAGGAAATTCTGCATTTAGGAAAAAATTACAGGAGACTCTTATGATAGAAATAAAACAGTTGCAACATAAAGTTGAAGACACTTCACAGCAGGTAGAACAAAAAGAAAAAAATAGAAAATGGGTAGGCTAAGAACATCACACACACATACACACACAAATCATAAACATGTTCTAGAAAGGCAGAACAGAGAACATGGAGGAAAATCAAAGACATCATTCATGTGTTGATGACTGAAGAATACGAACTGCCAGATGGGAGGGTCCACTGAGTGCTCAGCACAATGAATGAAGAGAACAACTGGCACATCATGCTGAAAATCCAGAACACCAGGGAGACGAAGGGCCTCAAGAAGCACAGAGTAGGGGAAGCTGGGATGGCTCAGCGGGTTAAGCACTCACTTTGCAGCCTCAAGGACCGAGAATTGAATCCCGACCCTGGCCCATGCGGACCCATATGCTAAGCTGGGGAGTACCCCCAGTTCAGTTCTCACTAGGGTGAGACCCCGGCTCAGTTCCTGCCCTGTGCAGCCCTGCACCCACCTATGGAATGAAACTATGTGGAAAAACCAATGATGTGCAACTATGGAGACTGTTCTGGGCCATCCCCATTCTCTCTGTCTCTGTATCTCTCTCCCTCTCTCTGTCAATTAAAAAAAAAAGGAAGCAAAAAGTAAATAAAGATCAGGGTCAAAGTCCAGGCAGTCAGCATGGCACCAGGCCCTCAATAGCAACACTGGAAGCCAGAAGAGACAAAAGACCAATGTTTCAAAACTCTAACGGAAAATGATTCCCATCCTAGAACTCGTAATACCCAACCAAATTGGCAATTGAGTGTAAGGGATGAAATACAACCATTTCCAAATACACACGATGTCAAACATTTACTTTCCATGTACCCTGTTCTCAGGAAGATTCATGAACTTGGAGATCCATATTAGAGATGTGAAGGGAAGACTCAGATGACAACTATGTGATAGCCGAGAGACCAACCAGTCGATTTATGAAACCAGAGGAAGGGAGATGAACCCAAGAAAGAAAAAAAAAAAAAAGGAAACTGACAAAAACTGAAGGATGTATTTTACTTAGGTAGGAATTAGTGATTGGTACTCAGAAGACAGCAAAGAAAGAAAAAAAAAATAAAGTAGAGGAAGGCCATGAGCAAGTCCGGAGTGAGGGCTCCACTCATTTGCTGGCTCCCCTCGAGTCTGGCTGCCTGGTTCTTTCCTGGGGATACCTTATTGTCTTTCCATTAGAGCAAGTTTGTCCAACCTGTGGCCCATGGGTCACATGTGGCCCAGCATGGCTTTGAACGTGGCTCAACACAAATTCGTAAACTTTCTTGAAACATTATGAGATATTTAGCAATTTTTTAAAGCTCTTCAACTATTATTAGTGTTAGTATATTTTATGTGGCCCAGGGAAGCCAAAAAGTTGGACACCCCTGCATTGGAGAGCCTTCCTTTTAACTGAAGTTAGCTAGACTACATTTATCTTACGTATTAGAAAAAAAAAACAGGTAGAGAACTGAGTTGCAAAACAAAGAAATGTGACTTGGTATATCACATGGCTTAGTTGTAAATAACATTTACATCATCTAACAAGGACAGAATACTGATTTAACCAAAAAGAACATTATAACCATACAGGACAGATAGAAGAAAGGAAAAATGTGCTTCTTGGGTGGACAGATGGGGATGGTGGTGGTATAAAAGAGCTAAGTGGTCACTCTTCAAAAGTAAAAAAATGATATTTAAAATGAAAAAGTCAAGAAATAGATATATACTTACACTATTTAGAAATGTAAGTAAATACCAAAAGGAACAATTAAAAGTTGAAAGTGTCTCTAAGAACAGAATTAGGAGGGTTAGGTATAAATAATGTTATTTTGCATGCTTTGCTTTGATTTAAAAAAACAAACAAATAAAAACAGCAGATCTACAATTATTATGTGCCTATTGCATCAAGCATTTTATACTCATTCCCTCAATACATTCTATCAACAACCCTCTAAAGTAGGTTTTATTATCAATTATTACTTGTTACCATAATGGCAATCCCAACCTCATAAAACCGTTGTAAGAATTGTGTGAGATGATACATTTCACTCTGTTTAGCACAGTACCTGTCACAAAGTTAAATTCAATAAACTGTTAGTTCTTATTATTTTCATTGAATAGGACAGATCCAAGGGGAGAAAAGAGCATATGCATAGGGCAGAGTAGCAGCAGTTCAATTTGAATGAAGAATACATATAACAAACCAAGCATTGTTATGTTGGAAGCCAGACAGAAAGGAATTTGAAATGCAATTACAGACAGGTGTCTATGGTGAAAAGTACCACAACAGTCTAGGTCACGGATGGCAAACTTTCTGCAAAGGGCCAGACAGTAAATATTTTAGGCTTTGTGGGTGATATGGTCTCTGTTTTAACTATTCAACTCTGCCACTGAAGCAGGAGAGCAGCCATAGATAACATGGGAAAAAAATGAGTGTGCCTGTGTAATAAAACTTTATAATAAAACTTTATGAAATAGGCAGTGGGCTAGTTTGGCTTATAGGCCATAGTTAGCTGACCTCTGATGAAAGTAAAACATAAAGAAAGGTGAGAGAAATGAGAACAAAAAGGCAGGATGAATGTAGTAGACTAGATGAAGGAAACTCTCCATCTGAAAACACACACACACTCTTCCTCTGCCCCATGTTCTCCTCCAATTACTGCCCTATTTCTCTATTCTTGGTGGCCAAACTTGTCATCTTCATTTGCTCATCTCTATTTTTATTTTTTTAAGATTTATTGTTTTTGAGAGAAGGTGGGAGAGAGAAGGGGGAAGGGCCCAGAGCAGTGTCCACAGTTGTACATCATTAGTTGTGACATAGTCTCATACCACATACCGGTAGGTGGATGTGGGGCCGCACAGGGAGGGAACTGAACTGGGGAACTGCAGCATGGGAGGCGAGAACTTTCACTGCCATCCTGGCGGTTACCCGTTGCAGTGCAGTTTAGCATATGGGTTTGCACGGTCAGGGCCAGGATCCAATCCCTAGGCCTCTCGGTTGCAAGGCAAGCACTCAACTTGCTGAGCTATCCCAGCATCCCCCATTTGCTCATCTCTAATTCATTCTAAGCAGGTAGAGCATTTATGTATACTTACAACAACCTAAATGTTTTTTTTCCTGAGCTATAATGTTCAAACATCAAACTACCTTGGGATCTCCATGTACATATCCAGCATCAGAGACCACAGCAGCATCAGAGACCATAGCACACCCATAAGGGACATCACGCAGCTCTATGACTACACAGTCAAGAGTCATTTAGAACAGCAGAGAGAAAACAAAGTCAAGATAAATAAAATCTGATCTGCATTATACCTGAAATAGGACCCAATTGTGCCATTTTCCCTAGCCATGGGAGAGGTTCCGGGCCAGGCTCAAAGAGCGACATCATGAGGTTTGATTTCTTCTTGCTGTCAGCTTGGGAGTAGAGCATTCCATGCCATTCAGGACTAGATAGAGAGAAGATGGAAAATCAGAACATTAAGCCTGGGACTGTTAAGTTAAATAAGTCTAGCCTGTGTTTTTCTTTGAGTGACATGGGCTCCAGCTTTGAAATTAGGAGCATTAATTTAATTCAAGCTAAATCCTAAACCTGAAAATGCATATCTCTGCCCCCTAATTATCAGCATTCCTCTGGGACATGTGTTATTTATTTATTTGTTTATTTATTTTTGACAGAGAGAGAGAGAGAGAGAGAGAGAGAGAGAGAGAGAGAGAGAGAGAGAGAGAGAGAGAGAGATACAGAGACAGAGAGAACTGAACTGGGGGAGCTCCCAGTTCAGCATATGGGTCCACACGGGCCGGGGCTGGGATTTGATTCCCGGTCCCCGGCACTGCAAAGTGAGCGCTTAACCCACTGAGCCATCCCAGATTTCCCTATATGTGTTTTTTATTCAATTATGTAGACATGAAAATCAAAAGCAGTCTTTTTTTTATTGTTTGACCAAGAGAGACAGAGAGAAGGGGGAGGGCCCAGAGCAATCTCCACAGCTGTACATCATCAGTTTCAACATAGTTTCATTCCATACAGGTGGATGTGGGGCTGCACAGGGTGGGAACTGAACTGTGGGCCTTCCACAAGGGAAGCATGCCCCAGGTTCAGCATATGGGTCTGCAGGGGCTGGGACCAGGACTTGATCCCGGAAAGCGAGCGCTTAACCCGTTGAACCACCCCAGCATCCCCCCCAAAAACAGTCTTCAAAGAGAAAAAAAATTACAAGAGCAGCAATTAGCTGCAAGGGTGGTGAGGAGTAAGGGCTATGATCTATAGTTCTTTTCACCTACTCCCTGAGTCATTCACAGCAGCACCAACAGAGAAGCCCTTGTAACAAAGTGCACAAAGCCCTCACTAGCTCTGCTCCCACTTCTCAAAGAACCCCAGATTAATTCTCATATTCAGAGCCAGTACAAGTAGCTTGGGTACCAAGAAATACAGCAAACTAATACCTAATAAGAACTGCATTTTTGTTTTTGGACCAGCTAATTTTAACTCATGCAGAAATGAAATCATGCTTCCTCTGAGTACTCTGTATCAGTCAGTCCCAGGTGACGACCAGAGGATGATCAGTCATCTCTTCTTTCCTAACTGCAGGTATTATAGAAAGGGAAGCAGATAAGTTTTACAAATTTTGAGACTGCAATGAATGTGGAAGCTGTAATAGAAGGGCTTTCCTCATAAGAAAGGAACATAGCAGAGTGGTTACAAGCATATGCTCTGGAGTCAAAATGCAAGGGGGTAAAAATCCTGGCTCTTTCACTTACTAACTCTGTGACCTTTAAGCAAGTTTCTTGATCTCTCCAAGCCTGTTTACTCATCTAAAGAATGGTGATAATATTGATACTTTCTGTATAGTGTTGCTATAAAGGATTAAATGAGTTAATATATGTAAAGTACTTAGAATTCCTGGCACACAGTAAAACGTGCAATGAATTACATCAGCATCTTTTTTCACTTAGTTCTGCCTCATTTTATAGCTTACGAATATTGCATAAGATCCTACAGCAAGTTAGTAGCATTGCTATAACTGAACCCAGGCTTCCTAAATAAAGTAAGAAAGAGGAAAACTAAAAAGGGATATAATATAAAACCAATGTAATTAAAAGGCTCATTCTGTACTTATTCTAGGGGATCATTTAAAGAGCAATTTAGAAGGTGATGGTAGGTGGAAAGAGGATGGCAGGAAGAGGAAAAGGGTGACAATGTCCTTTCTATGTCTCTCACTTTGCAAATTGATTCTCCCTTTCACTTAAACCAAAGGTAAACAAAGTTACTCACCCTAACTGAACTATCGCCACCATTCCTTCCACTTTTAGGCTGCCATGGAGCAGGACACAAAAATTGGGTATTTTGCCTGCAATCTGATTGGCTGAATTTTCATCTTCATTATCATCAGTTATGCCAGTACCCACCTCGTCACCTTCTGTGAAAAGAAGAAAAAAACAGGTCAGACTAAGTTTAGCTACAAAAATCCCAAAGACCAATTATACACTTGGCTGTTTCTAGCCTTGGAAGGAAAGCATATGGATTATAAATGAATAGGTAACAAGTAAGAAAAACTCACATTCTGCTTTTCCTATGTCCATATAAAAATCAGTTTTTATGTTATGTAAATTCCATTTACATGAAATATCCAGAAAAAGCAAATCTATAAAGACATTAGTGGTTACCTGGGGCTGAGGGAGATGGGGGACTTGAGGTTAATAGCTAAAGGGTTTCTTTTTAGGATGGTGAAAATTCTAAGATTCTGATTCTAAAATTGACTGTGTTGATGGTTGCACAATTCTGTAAATATACTAAAAACTACTAAATTGTACACTTTAAATGGGTAAAGTGTATGGTAGGAATTATATTTCAGTGAAGCTGCTACACAAAACTAAATCCTCTTTCAGAGTTAGGACACTCAGCTAGGTGCTCTCTGGGGGGTTCACGCACCACTGTAAACAGAAGCACATATTCAGAGATGCCAAGAGTATTCCCAACTGAAAGCCTTTAGGCAGCACATGGATGGATGCCCCCAAAGGTGAACAGTGATCACTCCATGAGCTTCTTGATTCTCCTCCAACTGAAGGCTCTCTCATACACCCTGCTGACTTCCCTCTGAAACGATCTGTCTGCTCAATCTCAAATACTTTCTATTTCAATAGGAAGACTTCGCCCAGTTTAGCTTGACATTCAACAGCCCTTACAACCTGGCCCCATTCTGCCTTCCCATACCTTTCTTTCCATTGTTCCCCTACATAAACTTTTCGTTTTGCCCACTTTCTTTCTTGGCAATTCATATGGGCAAAATTACCCCTACTTCCCCAGGAATTCACAAATAAGGAAAACCTGGTTATTATCAATATTAAGAACAATATGGTAATTTATAACCACAATGATCACAATAAGCCATCCATGGGAACAGATCAAGATTCTGTCTATGAATGTGTGATTGAGGGTTATGGAATACCTAACTCTCCAACTGATATAAATCACATAAATGGAATGTAATCAAAACTCAGTGAGTAGAAATCTGATGGACTATGTACATTTCCTGGAGAAAGCTGCTGAATATAAAGTGGAGGGCCAGCCTGGAATTGAGAAAAGAGAAATTTAAGTGCTAGAGACTAACATTCTCCAGAGAGATGCTGAATTTAGGGGACATAACTTTATAGATCCTGGAGAGTTTTATTCTGCAGTAATGAGCCTCACAGGGGCTGGATTCATCCCTTCATTCAACAGGATTTACTGAGTATCTACTATGCGTTAGGCACTGGTAGACAACAGATTAATTTCTTCCCTTATGAAGCTATTTGACTCCAGATTTATCAGGCAACCCTCTGAGAACAGAGTGGCTTCTTTAGCATATTTCTACCAGGAAAGGTAGAGCCCTGGGTGAGGGACTAAGCATTCTCATCTGTAAAGAAGGCTTCCACTGAAAATGAACAAAGCAATACACAATAAGTATATGTCGATATGCCTCCCACAGTGTAAAGGGACAGAATTAGTTGTCTCCATTTTTTTTTAAGATTCGTTTTATTGTTTTTGACAGAGAGAGAGACAGAGAGAAGGGGGAGAGCCCAGAGCAGTCTTCATAGTTGTATGTCATCAGTTTTCAACATGGTTTCATTCCACACAGGTGGGCGGGGGCTACACAGGGTGGGAACTGGGATGGGGGCCTCCCGCATGGGAGGCATATCCCCTCGAGCCAGGGCCTGAACCAGGGAGTGAGAACCAAACTGGGGGCCTCCCGCATCGGAAGAACACCCCAGTTCAACATATGGGTCCGCATAGGCTGGGGCCAGAATTCGATTCTTGGTCCCCAGGGCTGCAAGGCAAGCGCTTAACCTGCTGATCCATCCCAGCTTCCCCAGTTGTCTCCATTTTTTAAAAATCCAATTGAAACCAGTAACTATTCCTTTTCCCCAAATTCTGCAAAATGGGCTACCCTGACATCTAACATTTAAGAATAATTTTGGATGATAAAGATGTTCCATATGAATCAGTGGAATAGGAAGAGAACTCACCTTTGTTAAGTGCTATAGGTAAGACCAGATGTCTGGACAGAACTGGGGGACTTGAAATATCAGCTATATCAATAAATCCCACTATTTCCAAATCTGAAAAGAAGTAATCAGTATAGAATTAATTAGTGCTATAGAAAAGTATATTATTATTTTCTATGTATTAGATTTCACAAATATGTTTAAGTAGGGAATTCAAATATGATGACTAGGAAGGTTATTAGAAGTTTCTCTGGATAACGCTAATAAATTTGCATTTACATAGCTCAGAAAATAAGGATAATTGTCTTTTATTTAATTAGTTTAAGTTATATGACAAAGCAGCTAGTCCCCAGTCAACTCAAGAGCTTAAAGATCAAATCCCTCTGTAATAATCAGAAATGTGAAGCCACCAGGGGGTGTCATAGTCACACACTTCTACCACCACTCTACGCAGCCATCCTTGCAGTTTAAGGTAAAGCATTAGAAACATTTCCCTGAGAAAGAAATACACTCTCTACAAAACCATGATAGCTGTCTAAATATGACAATGAGTTAAAAAATAAAAGTTGTAAAAAATACAAAAAGTAAAAAAAAAGTTGCAACCTAAAGTGCTTTTTAAAAGTATTTTTCTGATTATATATGAGAGCCTGAACACAGCTCTTCACTATAAAACTCCTTAAAATCTGTACACTCAAGAATGAAATGAACATTTACTATGCACTTAATTTTAATCATTTGTTGATTGAATAATAACTTAGTCAACATCTACTAAGCATCAGACATTATGCTGGGCACTAAGAGTGCAATGGTGACAGAAACATGATGCTTTAATGTGTACCCACAACTCAAGGAGTCCAACCTCCATGATAACTCTTCTCTCCACTATCCCTTGTTACTTCTGACTCTTCACTTTGCCAATCTCAGCTAAGCACTGCACTTGACAACACGAATCAGGTAAAACCAATGGCACATCACTTTCTGTGTCATAATACAAGCAGCAGTGCTAGAGAGGTTCAATATATCAGAGCTGAGACTTTAGAGACCATCACTTACCTAGAGATTCCATTCACTAGCCAATAAGAACTAGAGGAAGTGATTTGTCCAGGGTCACACAGGAAGTCACACAGCCAAATCTAGAAGCTAGCTAGCCCCTCAGTTCAGACCTCAGTTAAGATGCTAATCAATCTTAGTACCTATTAAGAATTACCTCAAGGATTTCAATGCTAGTGAATTTGGCCATTTCCAACTCTAGTAGTTTATGATTATAATTATCTAGGAACAGAGATTAACTCATGACCTCACCATCATCACAAAAGACCATTAGTTTGCCATTCTTTAGGCAATGCATCCTCCCATCCAGAGTATAACTGATGACAATAGCACCCCAGTACCAGAATTTACATTTCTTTTCAACACTCCTGGATAGAGAAGAGTAAAAGCCAGAAGATAAAAAAAATGTCAGGGTAACAGAACTATTTGAAAGATTTAACAAAGTTACCTGTGTTAATGACTTTAGGAATAGGGTCAATCTCCTCATCTACAACAAAAGGTTCTGGTCTGGGGAAGACTTGCACATCGGCAGTCAGGTGGCCACACTTGAGAACAGCATGGAAAGGTGTGTATGCCAGATCTATCAGTTTTCTAGAATATGATGATTAATTGTTATAGAAAGAATAATATAATACATACAATGTTTTTCAAACAATGTTTTCAAGATGCTAAGTGTGTTTTCCCTTTGACTCCAAACGATGTGACCATATGTAAAAAAGAACAAAATCTGACATTTCTGGTGAGGCAATTTCAATTTTGAAAAGCCCGAAAGCAAGCTAATCTTTGAAACTGCTGAGTCCATTGTAAGGAAGTCAATATCTACAGGCATTATAGATTTCGTCATGCTTAATTTAAAAGGGAATGAACTTTTAAAAAAATCGCTAAAACAAGAACTTTATCTAAAAAATGTGCAACTTGGGGAAAATGAAATGACACAATTAGAAATAATAAAACAGATTATCATCGCTGGATATCAATTTACAATGTATTGTATGAAGGCAAAAAAAAAAAAAAGCTCTAAGTATAACTCACCCAAACATAGACTGTACGTTTTTCAAGCACAGGGGGCCATCGATAGTAAAAATCTGCCCCTCACCATTGTTTAAGTCTATGAGACGTTCAAGGCAGTCCAAGGAATCAGTGCTCTGAAGCTACAAAGCAAACAGATGACTCCTTTTAAATGGCACAAAATGCCAGATTATCACCAGCACAACAGTCACACCCACCACAGTAGCACAGCCAATAGATATAAACAGGGATGATTTTTTAACAATGTGAAAAGAAAAACAACTATAACAATTTTGACTCAAGGATACCAAAGAGGGATGTCATAAAGATTCTCAGAGGTAACTACGGTTGGTATTTACACAGTACCTTCCTTCCCAAATGTTTCTAACATCTTTTGGTAAGTACTGTTATTATCTATGTTTTATAGATAGAAAAACTGAGGTAAAAAAAGGTTAAATAACTTTCCCAAGTAAATGGGAAAACCAGGAAACAGTTTAATAAAACATGCATCAAAGAAATGTTACTTTACCAAAAGAATCAAAGCACACTTCTGTCAACATTTGTGGCAGAATGGATATAAGATTTCCTGAATGAGGGAATTATCTAACAACAAAAGAACATTTTGACTCTTTAGCATCTGAAGAATGTGGACAGTATGATGGGTAACAACTCCAGCTATATTTTCCCAAGATGGGGCAATACTGAATTTTCAAAAGCATATGGGATCTAGAGTCTTTTCAAATATAATCAATGACCAGCCTCAGCTAAAACCATTGGAGTTCAATGTTGTAGTATATGCAATGTAATACTAATTGGAATATATGTACTAAAAAATAAACTAGGTCCTAAAATGTATCTAATCAAACTACAAACTTAGTAAAAAGCATTACCTCCTCCAAATTTGCCATGCACATGATGTATAACTTAGATGGGAAGGGAAAAGGTAGTGGAAACCTGTTGTTCTCACTTCGTTGACTGTGAGTAGCTAGGGAATGACGCAGTGACCCTCTACCAATGCCAAGGCAGCCATCTGTGACTAGAACAACCTGTTTACAAAAAGTGAGAGGAGGTTTGTATATGAAGTAACATAAACTCATTTAAAGCAGTCTCATTTAGCAATGTTTTCATTTCTCCCTTAATTGCATTAACACTGAAAAAACCTACTTTTGCAGAGATGAAAGCAACAATGTGAATAAATCTCAAAAATCATTTTGTCAAGTGAAAGATGACAGACACACTGTATGATTCTGCTTATATGAAGTTCTAGAGCAGGTAAAAACAAAGCCAAACAGGGGTTTTGGGGTGTGGGGAAATACTGACTAGAGAGAGCATTAGGATCCTTAGGAAATGTCCTGTCTTAACTGGAGCAGTGGTTATATAGGTGTACGCATTTGTCAATACTCAGTAAACTGTATACTTAAGATCCATGCATTTTATTGTATTTTACCTAATTAAACCTTATAAAAAGAATACCTACCTATGAACACTTTAAAAAAGGACAAAAACATTTATAACTCTTTTTCTGCTACTTTTCAGCTCTTATTTGATGCTAATGTGGATGCATATACTGTGGACTCTAAGTAAAGAACAACAGATTCTATGACATTCATACCCTTTACATTTTAGGTAACTTACATAATTGAGGTGGTTAAAAGTTTGCTGAATAAATGCTACATCAAGATAATGAAGACAGATTATATTGTACTGATGTTTACAATTCTATCACTCAAAAAATTATAATCATCCCTTCCAGGGAGTGTTCTAAAATTCCACTGTGAGCCTTTTTCTTGTTTTATACCAATAATACTAGTTTGTAAGAAGTCAATTTACTAGGAGGATACTTTCCTTAAGGCATAATTATGGTGCTTTCTGAGCATATTAGTACTGATTTACTGCCTTCTTTTAAAAGATGCCAATAGTGTATAATGTAGTTTGTGGAAATTATAATGCATGAGGTGTCAGAGCTTGAAGAAAATCGAAGCACCTCAGTAGTTTTTTTAACTTAGGGCAATGAAAAGAATTGATCATTACCTGGCAAGGAATTGCACCACCCCATTCTTGCTGAACAATGTTGCAGACACCCACTAATGCAGACTCCAGGCAGGTTTTATCATAATCATCCATATTACTTAGTGCTTCCTAATTGAATAAAGATAAAATTGCTCATTATTCTTTATCGTTCTAATTTGTTATTAGAAAACAACAAAAACTGTTTAAAGCATGAATGCTACACAGGGGACATTGTTTCTAAGAGCCCCAAATCATAGGTTCTTAAAGAAAAACAGTAAAATTAACTTCCTCAACTATAAAAGATAATGAAAAGAGTTTCTCTTTATTCTGTTCTCTTATCAGGTGAGACTGAACAGCCCACCAAGTTCAGATCCTTATAAGTGGACCTTGAAGGAAATAATTAAGATGAAAAACTTTTAAACACATAACAAAAATGACACAATTGAGTACTAACTATATCCTAAATACATTGGTCCCTTGTTTTTCGTGGCTAATGGGGACCAGAACCTTCCGTGAAAGCTGAAAAACCGCGAAGTAGGATTTGCCCCTAGGAATTTTCTCATGGGTCGATGTCGCACCGGAAACCAATCACGCGCCTTTATGAGAGCCCGTGGGATGGACTCTGAGTCAGCTCATCTCTTTGTTTCACATGCAGGGATCCTTCTCGCGCGCGCATCAACATGAAACAACGCTCCTTTCCGCCATGTGGCTGCCGACATGGCTGTATTTTTTCATTTTTATTTTTTGATGAATATTTTGGAAAAACCCGCGAAGCACTGAAGCCGCAAAACATGAAGCGCGAAGTGGCAAGGGAACACTGTACCATCATCCTAGGTACTTTACATGCATTTAGTTACCACAACATCCTAAGATTATGAAGCTATTTTTTTTTTAAGTTTTATTTTTATTTATTTATTTTTGACAGAGAGAGAGAGAGAGAGAGAGAGAGCGAGCGATACAGAGACAGAAAGAGAACTGAACTGGGGGAGCTCCCCAGTTCACCATATGGGTCCGCACGGGCCAGGGCTGGGATTTGATCCCCGGCCCCCGGCGCTGCAAAGTGAGTGCTTAACCCTCTGAGCCATCCCGGCTTCCCCCATGAAGCTATTTTTAAAATAAGGAAACTAAGGTACAGAATAATTAGGTAACTTTATCAGGTCTCAAGCCTAGAGGTGGCAGAGACTAAATCTGAACCTAGTCAGTCTGATTCCAGGATTCCTGGTCTTAACAATTACTCTGCACTACTTATATAGCAATTCTCTAAATTTCAGAAATGCTGAACATCCAAAATCCTTAGCCTACTCACCTATTAGAAATCCAGTGCAATAAAAAACAAACAAACTTTTGAGTCACTTAAAAAAATGTGAGATAATAAAAGGAATGATTTAGCAAAATATTAATTATATTTAAAAAATCAAATGACATTTTCCTTGGATTTATCAACTGACTAGCAATTATTACGCTATTCAATGTAACTCCACAAACACATATTGACGTCTCACTGTGGGTAAGAAACTGTAAGAAATATTGATTTAGAGATGCTGTCAAAAAGTAAATTCTCGGGAAAAGCCGGGACGGCTCAGCGGGTTGAGCGCTCGCTTTGAGGCCATGAGGACCGAGGATCGAATCCCGGCTCCGGCCCAGGCAGGACCCACGTGCTGAACTGGGGAGTTCCCACAGTTCGGTTCTCTAACTGTCTCTGTCTCTGTCTCTCTCTCTATCTGTCAAAAGTAAAATAGAAATAACTATGCACTGAAGAC